>PVJL010007032.1:0-83577 GCA_004026885.1 Lyroderma lyra
TATCAGTATGGCAACTCCTGCTTTTCTCTGGTTACCATTTGCTTGGAGTATTGTTTCCCATCCTTTCACTGTGAGTCTGTGTTTGTCCTTATGGCTGAGGTGGGTCTCTTGGAGACAGCATATGGATGGGTTTTGTTTTTTAATCCAATCTGCTACTCTGTGTCTTTTTATTGGTGAGTTCAGTCTATTAACATATAGAGTGATGATCAATATATGAGGATTTCCTGTGGCCATTACTTTTTTTAATTGTTTTATTTTTGTTTCTTTCTTATTGCCCCAACTCTATTCCATTTGTCCTGATGTTTTGTTTCAGGTCGAAGAGTCTCCTTCAGTATTTCTTGGAGTGCTGGCCTTGTGCTGGCAAATTCCCTCAGCTTCTGTGTGTCTGAGAAGGTCTTTATTCCACCTTCATGTCTGAAAGATAATTTTGCTGGATAATTTATTCTTGGCTGGAAATTTCCTTCCTTTAAAGTTTTGAATATTTGATTCCACTCCCTCCTGGCTTGCAGAGTTTCTACTGAAAAGTCTGATGACAGCCTGACAGGTTTTCTTCTAAAGATCATAGTTCTTTTTTCCCTGGCTGCTTTGAGAATTGTCTGTTTGTCTTTAGTTTTTGACATCTTCAGTACCATGTGTCTTGGAGAAGATCTGCTAGGGTCCAGGTATCTGGGGGACCTGTTCTCTTCTTGGATTTGGGGTTCCAGATCTTTCCATAGGTTTGGAAAGTTCTTATCTACTATTTGTTTGAGTATGTTCTCTGTAGAATGCTCTGCTCCTTCTTCTAAACCTATTATCCTGATGTTGTTTTGTCTCATGGAGTCAGATAATTCTTGCAGAGTTCTTTCAATCCTTTTGGTTCCATATTCCCTCTCTTCCTCTTTCTGAGATATTTCCATGTTCTGATCTTCAATATCACTAATTCTTTCCTCCATCTGGTTGGCCCTGTTTCCTATGGCAGTTATTTTGTTTCTCACTTCTTTTATTGTATTATTTTATTTCTTGCATTCCCATGTTGTTCTTCCACATGTTTTGAATTTATTTGTTAAATTGTTCTTTTTGTTCATGTATTTCCTTTCTTAGGTCATTCACCTTTGCTATGGTGTTTTGCCAGTATGTTTTCATTTTTCTCAGAGCCTTTAGAATGGCTACTTTAAATTCTCTGTCACTTAGTTCAGAAATTTGTAGGTGTATGAGACACTTTTCTGGATATTTTTCATCTTCTTTCTGAGCCGCTTTAGATACTAAGGAATTCATGCTATCTGCTGGGTTCTTCCTTTTGGGCATGAGGGTTTTAGTTCACCAGAGCCCAGGAGCCCTGATTAGTATTTTTGTGGTGTCTTGCTGTAGGGCAGACACTAGGTGGCACTGGGGGTCAAGTTTTGGGAGAGAGGGGAGGTGTTTAGGCCTTATGTCTGATTTCCAGCTGCGTTTGGAGGCAGTGCGCTTCTACCCGGGGTCCCTCCACTTGCTGCAGTTCATTGGGGAGGCTTACAGTTCGTAGGAGAGGGGAGAGGCCAATAGAAAGTGTGCTGGGGCAGCTGCACATCCTACGCTATGCAGGGGAAGCAGGGGGATGTGGGCTAAGTCTGCTCTTGCTGGCTAAGGTGAATGCTACTAGATCTGCCTTTCTTCCTGGGCCTGCTCCAGTGACCAGTCATTCGGGGTGGAGTCTGCAGGCTTACACCGCATGTGGGAACTGGGCGTGTGCACCACAAGTCCAAAGCCATGGACCTGATGTCACGGTCATGCGAAGGCAGCCAGCTCACCTCTGCCATGGGCCTGGAGTGGGAACTGTGGCCCTGCGGAGAAGCCGCATGCATGTGCTGTGGGCCTTAAGGGTGCCAGGAACCGAGGTTCTGTCTCTGGGTCCCCACCTTGGCCTGTGGCTGTTTTAAGTCCTCCCTCAGCCCTCTTGCTACCCAAGAGCTTCAGAGGCTGACCCCCAAGAATGCCCCCAACACGCTGCTCTAAGGCCCAGCTCCCCCATGGTTTCCCACCATTCTGCCACTTTGGCTGGATTTCACTCTTGTCACCTCTTGGCCTTCCCACTTCTGTGCACTGTGCTGCTCCCAGATAGTCAGCAGCAATCGGGTCCTGTTGCCATCCATCTCTGCTCCCTCCCCTCTCTCCTGCTCGCCCTCTGCTCTCCAAACTTCAGGTGTTTCTTGTGATGCATGAATTTCTCAGCTGTCATTGTGTCACTCAGACACCTCTGTCTTGGCTCCTGGATGGCCGTTCAATTGTGATGTCTGGGAGAGGGTTTAGGGACCTCCTCCCTGGTCACCATCTTGCCCTCTCTCAGATTATGGTGAACTACCTCTTGCACAACTTTGACCAAAGTGTCCACTTGTATCACTGCACATGCAATTTCAACTTCTTCCCAAAGTATCACCATGTACCAGTTTTCTATGATACACCTCATCCTTTAAGGTCCCCCATAGGTAGAAGTCAATGGGTGTCAAGTCAGGAGAATATGGGGGAAACTCAAACAACATTCTCAAATTTCAAATACTACTTCAAAATGATCTTGTACCCCTCAAATGACAACTGTGCTTCCACCATTATTTTTGACTGTCCTGCCTGTTGCATGGTGACACTACCATTCATTTGATTAATGCCATCTTTTGAGCAAATGTCATACTACACATTGCTACCATAATTAAATTCAACTTCAAAAAGTAATATGTAGATAACATCTGTTAAAATGTCTACACATTTTTTTGGCACCACTGGTGTATAGAGAGATACCGAAAGACATAACGAGAGACAGAGACAGAGAGAAAGACACACAGGAAGAGCAAGAGAGGAGCAACCTATCTCACAGTGGATCCAGAAAAAAAATTTTTTTAACACACATTTCATTTAATTTTCTGCTCAAAAATCTCCAATGGTATCCCACCATAATCAGAGTTAAACCCAAAGTATGACTCCTTTTTTCCTTATTCATTTCTCTCCAGATTCACTGAGTTGCTTGATACTTCTCATGCAATACTCTTAGTCATGACTTTTGCACTTGTTTATTTCTAACAGAAATTCTTCCACAGGTATCAGCAAAAGCCATTGTCAAACTTCCTGGCAATCTTTCAGGAAACGTATGCATTAAAATTGTCCAAATTTTGGGGTAGATTCCCAGAAGTGGGATGGTTGGGTCACATGATAACTCTATTCTAAGTTTTTTGAGGAACCACCATACTGTCCTCCATAATGATTGTACCAGTTTGCATTCTCACAAGTAGCGGCAATCCCACTTCTGGGTATATACCCCCAAAATTTGAAAAGCTTAGTCTGCAAAGTTATATGTATCCCAGTATTCACAGTGGCCAAGTCATGGAAACAGTCAAAATGTCCTTTGATAGATGTCTGGATAAAGAAGCTGTGGTACATATACACAATGGAATATTATTTAGCCATAAGAAAAGATGAAACAGGGCCATTTATGACATGGATGGACCTTGAGACCATCACACAAAGAAAAATAAGTCAGGCGAAAAAATAAGAAGAACCATATGATTTCACTCATATGTGGAACACAAAGCTGAAAGCAACAAAGCAACAAAAACTCTTGGACACAATCAAAAGTTTAGTGGTTATCTAAGGGTTTGGGGAGTGGGAGAGAAGGGACAGGGTCTCAAATACATGGTGATGGAAAGAGAACTGACTCTGGGTGATGAACACATAACACAACACATAGACGATGTATTGTAGAACTGTATACCTGAAACATACGTAATTTTTACTAACCAATGTCACCCCCAAAATGAATTTAACAATAAAAACAATAATGAAGAGAAGTATTTTGAACTTGAAAGAAAAATTGGTCCAAATTCTTGTCTTCTATTTTAACATGTTCTGCTTCTGCTTCTTTTTTTTTTTTTTTTGATCATAACGTATGTAATAGGACATAGATACCAGTTCACATTGGTACACAGAAGTTTTATTGCTATATTATTACAGGATAGTCAGTGATCAGGCTAATAATGGGGTCAGGTTTTAGCCTTTTGCCTGGGGAATATATGAGCTGAAGCAGTAATTACAGGTGTCTCAGTGTCATACAGCACATGGATAGTGAAATGTTACAAGGATTATTTGACGTGATCTTCCTGGCTAAACTGAACTATATGTTGGATGAACTAGTTTCTTAGGGATTTTGTTTTTGTTAGATAACTTTCTCTGGAAATCACCTTAGTTTGCATGATTTTCTCCCACAAAGAATTGTTATCAACTAAAAAGAAATTGTCCATTTATAGCAGAATAAGCAATACATGACAATCACCCTGCTCAATTTATTCAGACTGGTTCAAACTACATGCTAAAGAAGGATTATTCGGCTTGTCTTCATATGCATGAATGCTATGCTTTATTATAAAAGAATAAAAAAGAAAGAGGAGCAAAAAATGTTAGGGCACATATTAGTCTTCTAATAACATTTAAGGAGGTAAGGTTTTTGTTTTGTTTTGTTTTGTTTTGTTTTCTTATTTGTTTCTTTGTAGAGCCCCTGGATGGTCTGGGCATCAAAGACTGAGGCCCCAGTGTGTATAGTATATTGGTATAACTTCACAGCAGTGTGAATTATGTTTATATTGGTTTAATGTACTTATCTGGATCTACAAGTACAAGGTATTTGATTGATTAAAACATATAGTCTTCCTTGAGTACTAACAGACAGTAAACAAGCTATTCGATTGTGAGTGAGTATTTTCCATTAGGCTTTCGATTTCTCTAAAAGGGCTTCAAAGTGTCTCTAGTGAATGACGGCAGTTGTTATATGGTCTTTGAAGTAAATTGGAGTGCTTTCTCCAAATTACTTATCCTTAAGACTACTATAAAGATTCTCATGGACTTTAAAACCTGAGTTTCTGCTGTCCATGCTTGATAATTGGTTCTGTTCTAGAATAAGCTTCCTCTGAAATATATAGTTAACTGGTATAATTCAATATCTATTTCAAGACTCCTGCTGTGATTTATCCACTAAATAGTTATTTTCCCAATACTAAAGATACTTTAAAAGCCCTATTGCCATAATTCTAATACAATCCCTGATCCTATAGATTGGGGTAGGTAGACAAAAGTGGGAAGTTATAACAAGTCTCCCTTTCTGGTATGACTTCGGTGATATTACATATTTATGAGCAGTGTAGTAACTCCATTAGTGGTACATTGTAAAGAGCGATTAGGTCAGTTTTATCAGCTAGAACTTGGAAAAATATTATTCATAAACAGAATTTCCTTTCCAGTTGTGTTGAAATGTTGTTCTACTATTGTGCCATTCTAATATTATTTCAAGAATCCCTTTCTCTGCACACATGCTATGGAGTTTTAATCCAATGACTAACTTAATCCACTTCTCGATAGGCTCTGGGCTTGTCCAGTGTGACCGTCTCATTCCATATCAACATGTTTGCAAAGGCTAAAAGTCCTTAAGAAACCAAATTCATAATTAACTTTATTTACACATTTGAGTATATGAAATGTTTGGTAGATGAGGCAAACAAAGTGAATAGCTTTTAGCTATTTTGTGAGTAGATTGTGAGTAATAGTAAATTGATTAAATTTGGAATAAAACATTTAACTTTGATGTCTTCATTAGTGTGAGACTTTTGAGCATTTAACTGGAGTTCATTTATCAGAATTCATTGATTTTATTGATCTATTTCCATTGTTGATACTATTGCTTTTTCATTTGTTAATAAGTTGAACTGCATGTATTATGAATAACAAGTGAGGATGAAATGTGTACTATAAACCAAAATCTGCTTCAGGATGATCTAAACAACCGAAATGACACAGACAGGTGGTGTTCCCTCTTCTTCAATTAAAAACAATTTTGGACTTGATTCTCTTATAGAGTCCAAGATTTAAACATATCATTGGGTCAAGCATGTGAAATGTCTAAAAAAGCTACAAATTCTTCAACACTCTTGCCATTAACAAGCAAGATGGTTTCCTGTTTTGTTTTAAAGTTGCTGACAATACAGAGTTCCTACTGTGTTCTAGCACCTTGTTTCTTCTATGGCTAACATCTTACATTAGTGTGTTACATTTGTCACAACTAATGAACCAAGATTGATACATTAGTATTAACTAAAGTCCATGCTTATCATATTTCTGGCTTTTAATTTTTCTTTTTTTTTAAATTCAAGGATCATAACTGGAGTAGCACATTGCAGTCAGTGGTCTTGTGTACTTAGACTTTTGTCTGTGACAGTTTCTCAAACTTTTGTTTTTTATAACTTTGAGTTTAAATTGTACTGATCAAATATTTCATAGAGTGTCCCTCAGTTAGGATTTATCTGGAGTTTGTGGAGGTTACCTGTCACTTTCATTACAGGATATCAAGGGAACATACTACCAATATGACTTCTCACTGCTGATGCTAATTCTTGATCATCTGGCTGAGGTACTGCTATACTTCTTTTGTTGCTTAAATTATTCCAACTTTGGCCATTGAAATCTCTTTCATTTGGCTTGTGTCTCTCTTAGATATATATCATCCTCATGAGGTTTCTTTAAATATTGCCTTTATTTCTAGCAATCTAAAATGTGCCAGGGTCATTTTATATATTTCCAGAACCCCTCATTGTTATCCTGTACCCTCATACCATCTCGGTGCTGTAAATATTAATTATTAACTATCCTGTACCCACCAATGTAAAGGAAGTGTGAGTCTCTCCATTTTTCTGTTGATCCGATCCCAGAGATCTCCCTGCTTTGCTTTCTCCCACCCCTTAATCTACCACCAATGGATTTCATGTGACCTGTCTTATGTCTCCTCTTTTAATTCTAATGTATAAAATAAGCTGCAAAACGGCCATTCTCTGGATCGTTTTCTTAATCTGTTGAGATTTTTTTCCTGGCAAATGTCTTCCATTTGGCTTAAATGAATTCATTAAGGTATCTTCAGGTTTGGAAAGTTTTTACACTGACAGTAGAAACAAGAAACCTTTTTCACTCTACATGCTTTTATAGTGATTATAGATAGAGCCTAAAACAACAAGTGGGGGATGATAAGTAAGTGATAGGATAAAAATCAGAGTATGGTTATTCATGTCATAAGGCTTGACGCCTAAAGGCCATGAAGATCTTTCGGAGTGGTGAAAAATTTCAATATACAGTGCTGATTTTATGTGCCTGCACACTCATGGTTTGTGTACATTTTGTAAATTATGTCTCAGTGAAAATAATTTCAAAATAATTATAAAACCAATTTTATTTCTTAATACCTATCTGGCTTTCTGTATGTCTGTTTTTAAATACTGAGTCTCTGCTTTGCTGAATTATGCAGCTGTAATCTTATAAAAGTAAGTCTTGATAAGGAGATGGTAACTTTGTGTGAAGAAAATAGTATTGCCTTTTTGCTCTGCACCTCTGAGTAGAAGTACAAAGTTTGGAGAGCAGAACATGGGTTAGTTTCTGCTCCTGTTACTCATTAGGGAAGGGCAAAAAACTGCTCAATGGATGCAGGTGTGCTGATCAATTGCCTAAAAATTGAGAAGCAAATGAAGGCAACTTATAGAATCTCACACAAAGAATACTAGACAAGATAGCAAACTAATACATACCACAATCAGCAGACCCCTTCACTATTAACTATTAACAATGTCACAGACTTTCATAATAAGTTTGGTATAACTTATCGTTCTTATGATGAAAAGAATTTTGAAGCTGTATTTGGAGACTCAGAAGGAGAAAAATGCTATGATTGTATCAATGGTGAGTGGAGATTCTCCTTTTGCCACATTGTTACTACAATAAACTATGTCAGGCTTTTTACCACAGTTTCTGTGTATCTGAAACTAGTACCTGTGTCCTAGACCGTTTCTTGGGCTTTCATTGAAAATACAATTGAGTAGGGAATGCATTCAAATGGCTAAAAAGAAATCTATGCATTTAAATGACCCCTTCAGTGATAATAACATTCTTTGGTGTCTTTGCTGTGTTAATGTTTGTGGAAGCAAATACAGAAATACTCAAATTTTATTTCATTAGAGTGATCATTCCTGATTATTCATTATAAAATTATAAGCCTTCACATTCTATGCCTTCAGGCTTGCCTATTTTTTTCAGGGTATTTAGTCTTAACTCACAAAATATTTATTTCTGATTCTGATTATTAAGCTATTTTCTGTTTGTACATAATAAATATTGAGTCTCATGGAGATAGACATGTTGTCAGTTTTACTGTCCTCAGCAAACAAGGTAGTGCCTAGAAACAATGTGTTCAAGAAATGCTTACAGAATATTGAATGAATGAAACCAGACTAAGTGAACTTGGTTACAGATTTAATCACATGCCTCATTGAAGTTTTGATCTTATCTTCATAATAAAGCTTTATGAATCAAGGCTTAATGTAGTAATAGTTTAAAAGAACGAAGAAAGGCATTATTTTAGTAATTTTACTACTATGTTGAATAATGTTAAAAATATTTCAGTAGGTCTCTGTTTAGCCATTATTTTATTTCAGTTCTATTGTAGATGATTTAGCTTAGCATTCCAACTATTTGTTATTCTCATAGGCTTGTTTTATGGTATACAAACTTTGTTTATCTTTTCTTAACTTCAATTTGTTCTTTTGAAGTTTTATTTTTGTTTTTGACAGATTGGCTTCTTCTCTTTGGGCCAGTGGGTACAATTCTATTTTAATCATGTTTTCTTTTTGCATAGTGCCCAGATGTGATGATGAAAAACAAGTTCTTTGGAAAATGCAGAGCAGATACACTTGACATAGCACGCACTGTATTTTATTTGCTATATGACTTTCTTTCTAAAATGAAATTAAAATGTACTACAAGATGTAGAAATCTATTTTGATGTTGTTAATTAAAAAAAAGAAACACATTTGCAGTACATTTAAGTAACTTATCATTTAGGCATATTTATAAATTTTGAACATTAGGAAAATTATTTCTAACTGAATGGTGCAATAGGTGAGTAAATAGAAGTTAGGCTTGTATGCTTTTTTCATGGTATTTGCACCTTTTGTAGATATATAACTCCTTGAAAATGAGTGCCTCTTTTACTGCTTTTTGTCTACACGTTTTATCATTGTACAATCTCATACCAATATTTTTCCTCAAAGGAGGAATTAATCAAGTTTACTGCAGATGTCCAGACTAATCATGCTTATTCATCATTAATTTCATATCAACTCTAAAATATGTGTCATTGTGAAAGTGATTCTATAATTTATTAGACATTTTATATTTTTCAATACTTACTATGTACAGAATTGACTTTGTTAGCTGTTAATCACTATGTGCTTAATAAGATTTCATGAAAATAGCACTTAAAAACTTTTCATATATGTATATAAGCAGCATATATATGAATACCTTTGCTTTAAAAGATGTGTGTGTGTGTGGGGGGGGGTGTGTGTTTCAAAGCAAAGGCACTCTATTTTATTCTACCTCTCAAATTGACAGACAACAGTAAATGAAGTGTGCAGAGTGGGATTTGCTTTTTCTTGCCAAAACGATGTGGGCATATGGCAATAGTGTTTATAACTCACATTTCTGGGGTCATCTAGAAGTCATCAAGGCAACTTTGCTGACCTTAGCTGGGTTAGTTTACATGCAGGGATTTAGCCAGCTGTCTGCTTATTAATGATGTCCTTAGTCGGGACTACTGAAGCAAGTTATTTCTGGACCACATATCTGCTAGTAGGTTAACTTGGGAATGTTCTTATGACAATGTCAGAGGTGCAAAAAAGAGCAAGTTGAATTGTCATGTGCTTTCATAAGCCTTTATCTGTATTACTCTGTTAAAAACCCATTGGCCAAGGCAAGTCACATGCTCAAAGGCAACCATCATAGTGAAAGTGGACTTCAAAGCCATATGGCAATGGTATTGAGGGACAACTGGGGTCATTTTGCAATTTTCTACAATACATATTTTCCACATAATTATGACTGTCACTTGATAAGCAGTATTAAGAAGGTCATGAATCTCTGATAAAATTGAGTTTCTTCGATAAGCAAGAATTTTTTTCTTCTTTTTAGTTGGCTGTTGGTTGTTTTTTTGTTTTATTTTGTGTTTTGTACTTCCATTACAAAGAAGATAATATTTGTAGATGAGTCAAAATACATTTACACTTAGCATTTTGAAAATATAATAATTATTAGACTAACTATAAGATCTTATTTAATACATTAATAAGGAAGAATTTATAATAAATATAACAATTATTTGACAAATGTATAACTATATTTCAATATAACTTCTTTTCTTTATAATCCTATGAATTTTATACATTTCGAAATATTACTGAGACTAGATCTGCTTTAATCAATTTAGAAAGAATTTATGAACCAAAGAAAATCAACAAGCTATATACTATATAGAGTTTGAATGCAATGTTACTGCATTCTACCTTCATTTTCTTCTTGTTAAATTTAGAAAAGTACTTTATAATACTGTGTACTATCAAGATATTTTCTATTTAGCTAAAATAATTGAATCCTGGTCCTGTAAATGTTTCTCTCTCTATTTAATAATTGATCATTAAATACAAAATTTGATGTAGTAATTATACCACTTAGATATCTTAAATGTGTCAGTCTCCATTGTTAATTTTTCCACTTATTCAATTAGCATTTCTTGAACACCTCTACTATAGTCAAGCAATAAATTATAAATTAGAGCTTAAATGATAACTAAAGTATAAATCCAGGTGGCTTTAATAATAATTTAGGAGTTGAAAATGAGAAGGGAATGCACAATTGAAATGATGCTTTATACATGCTAAAATAAACAAAAAGGACCTCAAAATGTTAGAAGGTGTACTCAACTAATCATGTTGCACGTGGGGAAAGCAATAAAGTCAATTAAAATTTCATAGTTCTATAACTTTGTACATGTTATTTCTTCTGTCTATAATGTTTGTTGCTACCCATTGGAGTGAGGCTACTTATTAAAATTTCGTTTGGATGTCATTTGTTATTCCCCTTTGCATATGAGACTTCATATATTTTTGCTCATTCGTCTATTTATCAAATCTTGTGTTCATGAGCGTTATCTTTAACATGAGAATGTGAAGGAAGATTGTGAGGCCAGGGACTTAGTTTTCTTGTTTGTGTTTTTAATACTAACTCAATATTTGATAAATTCTTCGTAGTAATGAGGATCGGAGTGTTGGGAGCCAAGATGAAAGAATTCAAATATTAGCCTCATTACTTGCTAACTGTGTAACATTAAATAAGACATAGCTTCTCTTTCTTTAGAAAGGATTTTGCAATATCCATATTATACAGATATTCTAAGGATGTATAAATTGCTTAACATATGTATAGCATAAATGGTAGTTAGTGGCCATTATCACATACTAAGAAGATGAGTAGTATTTCTTATGAATGTGTGTGACAATTTATAAATGGTCAATAAAAGAAAAGAATAAAACATTGATTATAAATTTTCATATTTTCTAGAATTAAGTAAAATTAAATTATAACATAAAAGTGTCACCATTTAGAAAATAACTCAGTGTTGGATTTTCAATGATGTTTCTAAGGCTAAGTTACCAATACAAATGTCTTAAGTAATTGATATTAACACTGAAATATTTACTATAATCTTGTAATTGTAATATTCTAAATATATGGATGTGTGAATCAGTTGACATAATGACAGCACACAATACACCTGAATATGTTTTATATCAAGATAATTAATAATTTTTATATAATGTTGGTTAGTTGCTTAGAGATATCAAACTAATTACATACATCTGTATCTTAGCATTTTCTCTTTCTCTATTTTTAATCAACACCTGCTACCAGAAACTGTTTTTCTTACTATATTCATTACTAAGTTTTAAAACATTATTTTTGTTGGTAAATGATTTGCATTAAAAGTTCAGCATAGAATTAAGTAACATTGGATTAAGTCAAAGCAGTAAACATTCATATGAAAACAATATTGTTATTTGATATAGAACATCAACATTTTCATTGGTTTTATAAACCAATTAAATTGTCTTACACCCATTTTAATACTTTCTGAAATTCCAAATATTACTTGCTTTTGAAGACCTAAACTTGATATAATGAAAGTAAATTTATAAAAATATTACTTTAGAGAACTAAAAAAAGGACAGAAAAATAGCACCTTTTGAAATTCATTTACACATTTTGTTACTTAGTACCTTATGATATGACTACTATTTCTTAATCAGGCAAATTAGAAGTGTTAGGAAGCATATAGAAATGAAAACTTGACATTTTCAACAAGATTGTGGATGTCCTTCCCATCTCTACGCTTAAAGCAGAATTGCCTGGGAATACAAAAATGATATTCAAAGGACTGCTGTGCATGTAAGTATGCTAATTATGCTTTCTGTAGTGCCTTGTATATATTTTGACATTTTCTCTTTTAGAAACTTACTCTAAAGAGAATATTAGCATGTTTTGTACACAGTGGAAACGTAATTTAAAAGTGCATTTAAGTTGAGGCTTTGTTAAAAAAGCAATACTGTATTTTCTTTTCAATGAATTACCCTGTCAAATGAAAATACCTCTACTCTACACATCTTCAAATTTATATAGTGGTAAACTTTAAAGCCGAAATCGCTTTTCTTGCTCGCTTCATTTGTTTTTAGAGTACTGTCTTTCAGACTAGTCACAATCTAGTCAGTGGAAGTTTGTATCTCCTGAGATGATTGCTGAAGGGTCTATTGTCTCACATGTTTTTCTGCAAAGTTCCCATTCCCTTTTGAAAAATGGAATTTAGTTTCTCTCACCTTGATCTTGGCAGCTATGACTAGCCAGAAGTGAGCTATGAAAATTCTCAGGTTCAGTTATGAAAGCAAATGTAGCTTTGACCTTTCTTACTGGAAAGCTGATTTACAAGGCAGAGACTGGCAAACCTGTTCTATAAGGGTCAGATAATAAATATTTTAGACTTTGCTAGACATGTGATCTTTGTTGCAACTATTCAACTGTGCTGTTGCAGCACTAAAGCTTCCATAGATGACACTTAAATGATTCAGCTTGGCTGTGTCCCAATTACACTTTATTTATTAAAATAACAGAAGGCAATCCAAATATGCTACAGGTGCCAGATTTAGTAAGTCAAAATACAGGAAGCCCACTTAGATTTAAATTGCACGTAAACAATAAATATCTTTTTTAAAATTGTAATTTGGTTCCAATATTGTTTAAAACATATTTATACAAAAATTATTCACATTTATCCTAAATTAAAATTTAACTGAGTGTCCTATTCTATCTGTCAATCCAACCTGTGCTGTGATTTGCTCAGCTTTGATGTAAGTAATCTCACTCACTAGATGTGGTTAAGCTGAGAGGAATTCCAAAAGAGCAAAGAGGAGAAATTTCATGGAATAGAAGAACTAATACAACAAGAAGAAAAAAATTTTCAGCCTGTTTTCATCTATTCCACCCAACTCCTGCCATTTCAGTTCCAGCTACCATCTGAATAATGACACGAGAATGCTGGAGCCAGAAATCTAGATGAATCCTTGCTCATATCCTGACATGCATAAGCATGAGAGATAAGGAAATGACAGTTGTGATTTTGTCACTAAATTCTGTGTGCTTTATTATGCTGAGATGTTAACTGGGCTATCCCTGCTACACACTGTTTTTCAACATTTTCCCCGTTTTGCCTACCTGCCTCTGGAATTCCAAGTTGCAGGTTTAAACACCTGTTTTGTTTTGTTTTGTTTTGTTTTTAACCACTGTACCTGAAACCACATCCTGGAAAGTTTGATCATAGCAGATATATTTTTGTATGACCACAATCATTATTTTTAATTTCCTGGTTCATTACCAACACAGGTAAAACAGTAGCATTACGTAGAAACCTACAGATTCCACATTAAAATTTTGTTTTTCACAAAATTCAAACGTCAGTGAAAGTCCTCTATCTTCTGTCATTCATGAGAATTTTATTTGCAATTAAATCACCAGAAGTAGTGATTACTACTCAAACTTTAATAATGTTAAGCTGAAATTATTACCAATGGAATGAAGGTTTTAACATCCATGGCATAATTTGCTTTCAGCTGTTGATGATGAAAAGTTTTCTGTTAGAAACAGAAGTTTTCTATTAGCAAGATACAAGAGTTCTCAAACTGCACAGTTGTCACTTGGAAGCTTACTAAAGATGCAGAAATTATTATTACCAAATGATCTTATGGTTTGAAAAAAAAAATGGACCAGGAAGGTGTCAAGAATGTAAATTTCTAATACAACCTTACTGATCAAATTTTGAAAATTCTGAACTAAAACTAAAAATACTGAGTAGTCTTAGTATAATTTTAAAAGTTTCTAATTATTTTTTTTAACTTCTAAGTTTATAGAATTGTTTTAAATTATTGGCTTGATTTCCATTAATAACTACACACACACACACACACACACACACACACACAGAAATGCCACGAAAGTGATTCATTAGTTTTTGAGAATGCAGTGTTGCCTTCAGGATCTGCTCCTATCAGGAAGAATATAGTAAGATAGAAAACTAGTAGTTCATGTTTATTTTATGTTCATATGAAGGTGCTTTGTGAGCTGTAACTAGTAGAGATAATTGAAAAATTTTACTTCAGGTATCTGATTTGCCTTATTGTTAATTCATATAGTTGAGTATATAGCTGCAAAATAAAGTTCCCAAAAGTTGACATTATTTGACTTTTGTTTATTCATGTCTATTTCTAACAATAAATATAATGGAATATATTATAAATAAAAAAATTGATGGTTGGTATCAATATGTATATTTGAACAAGTGCTCATAATATTATTTCCAATAATAATAAAATAAATTGTAACAATTCTGATGTCACATAATTAATATGTACATATCAGGTGGGAAGATTATATTACCACTATCAAAATACTATCAAGGATAATTAACATTCTCTTTTGTTTACAAAATCATTTTTAACTTGATGTAATAGAAGTTACTGAGCTACTAATTTTCAGATCTAAATTTAAGCCCAGGTCTAGTCAGCATCTCAGTCTACATAAGCAATATCTTTATCAAATATAGTTAATCATAAATGAATTTCATGTGACATATATCCAACTCATCTGTACTCATGACCATTTTTCTGATGTTTGCATGAGTCACCTCATTATCTAGGACAAAGGGTTATCTAGACCAACTTTATTAATTTTCAAATATTAAACCAATATAATAATCCTGGAATAAACATTACTTTGGTCATAATTTTTTTCATATGTTGCCAATCCAATCTGATAACAACCTATTCGAATATTTTGTATTATTCATGGTATTTAGAATACTGGCTTAGTTTAAGGTTTATATTCCCATTCAATCATATCTAATCTAATTATAATTTGACAGCCTTTTATATTTTTCCCCAAGGTCTAGTTGTTATGCAATTCACATTGAGTGTGGTGCACCAATGCTTCCACGCTTCAAATACCTAAATTAAAAGGAATTTTCTATCTTTTTCCAGGGTATCTATTGCTTTCAGGATCTGAAATAATCATTATTCCTGGTAATATTTCTTATAGCTATAACTTCTAGTACTGATAAAAAGAAGACTGTGTCAGCTCCCATGTCTTTATAAAGTCAAAAGTCACTGAGATTCTCTCCTGAGTCTTGGCACAAAGTTCTCAGATTTTGTAAATGTTCCTAATACATATCCTGGAACTAGAAAAAGTTTTCTCTATTTTCTTCTACTTATGTTGTTTCTAAAAACAATAGGCTTAGCTGATAGGAAACAATAATTATCAGCTGCATTAGGTAGATGCTGATTAGCTCAAAGCTGCTTAATTTTTAATACTATAATTCATATATTATAATTATTTATAGTTCTTGTAGTGTTCTTGTTTTATTTTGGTCCTTTTTTTCTGCTTTTTTTCCCCAAAACTTTTCTTGATTTTATGATCTTATTCCAAAAAAAATTTGACTTTTTAATATAAAAAATAAGTTATTTTATGGGGTACCAAGGGTTAATTTCTAAGAAACTTCTTGTATCTGTCTCTTGATTAAATCAGCTAACCATCTTTCACAAAGCCCGCATTTCTATACTTATTCTAACTATTTCCAGCACATCCAGTAGAAGTAATATTCAAAGCCACATTTCTACCAAGCTTAGGATCAGTTTCTCCTGATCCTCTCTTAAGGACATTCTATCTTGTTGGCAATTGCATGAGTTTGCAAATAAGATCCACCAAAAGCCTGAGTTTAAGATATCTATAAGTAGGAAGCAAACACCACCTAGCTGCCATAACTCTCTTCATTTCACTCTTCTCAAGAAGGAATTCTCCGCTCTCTCTGCTTTGCCTGCTGCTCGCTCCCAGATGGTTAGTATTATAACATTTGCAGATCTTCACAAGCAATTGGAATCCCCCTGTGATCAGCCCCTGTTGGTACACAGCCAGCTCAGCAGACTCTCCAGAGAGACAAAGGAACTCCAGGCTCCTCATCAATGTGGCTGGCTACGCTTACGTGCTAAATAAAGTAGTCCTGGGGGGCATTATGTGAACCTCACATTTTATTAGTCTTCAGGTGGATTAGCAATATTTTAATTGGCTGTCTCCAATGATTTATAATTTGTTATATAATTTGTTTTAGGAAACTTGTTTCTGTTATAAAAATTCTTACTCATACTTATTAGAATCTTCTGGTACTGTCCAAACATATTTATTACAACTTGTCTAAAACTCTGAGGTGAACACTTTTAAGAGAAAACATTTATACCAGTAAAGGAACGTTTCTGGTAGTATAGCTATTAATAGTTTTAAACACAGCAAAAACTAATATTTATACATAAAAATTTAAAATGAAACCTTTACAAATTTCACTTCACACTGTAGATAATAAATAAATAAATAAATACGTAGAGAAAGAGGGAGACAGACATATACAAATCCAGGTACCTACTATTTACATAATGCTTATTTAAAATATTAGGGAATGCAAATGTTAAGTAAATGGATGAAGACATTCTCAATTTTATAAAAAAATCAGATAAATGCAAATAAAGATAAGATACACAACTTATTTTTAAAAACTGATTAGGGTAAGAAATATAATTTACTTATTTGTGTGATTGTAAATTGTTGCAACTTCTTCATCAAAGAAAATGGTCATTTTCTTTAATGGTGAAAATTTTGTCAAACAAAAAGTCTTGTATGTGTGTGTGGAGAGCAAGACTGACGCTATGTTTAGCACATGTATAGTAAAGTCATGTAAACAACTCTAGTGATTCATGTAAACAACTTTAGAGTTATGAAAATTGTGTTTACTGATAAACCCAGACATATAAAATGGAAGAAATAAACAACTGATGAACTATAAGTATTCCAGACTCCAACTAGCTAATTGACACAGCATCCACGCAGAACGAATCTCCTTATGAGACCTTGTGGCTGGCCAGCCCAACCTGCCTTGCTAGACACTGACCCTCACTGCTTCCCGACCTGGAAACACCAGAACCTCAGCTTAATCTGGACTTGGACTCAGACCTGGACTGTAAGGTTCGTGATTCATTGACTATTGATTGTTCATGAATGTGTGCTTGAGTTCCCCAATTACTTGGAATATGACATGTTATTGTGAATTGATATGTTGAGTAAAGTGTGTTTAGCATTCCATATTGTGTCAGCACTTTCTTGGAAACTAGTTGAACACCCTGATACAGGCCGCCCTCTGGCACAAACTGTCAGTGGTAGCCTGGTCAATTCACTCTCCCGCATTGGGTGAGGTGGCCTGGCATGTAGGGAAGAATATATTGCAGCAAACTGTATCCAATGAGCTCACAATAGTGTGAATGAGGAAAATTTCTAAAACATTTATAACCATACTTAGTGCTTTTGAAGTATGCCATACAAAGATAAATCTGCACAACTCACAATTTTATAGCTCAATGGATTACCAAAAACATGATTGTGTCTTTGTAACTACCAGTCAAGAAATATAATAGAAAAGTAGTAGCAAACTAGAAGACCCCTCCTGCCCTCTCCCAATGACTCACTACTCCTTCTCTCCTCCACAAAGTCAACCAGTATTTTGATTACTAATCCGCGTTTCATTTTGCTTCTTTTTGAACTTTAAATACATGGCATCACAGCATAAATGCTTTTCTATTTGCCTTATTTCTTTCCACATTATGTCTGAGATACACTCTACTGTTGAACATAACTCTGATGCATTCACTTTTATTACTACATAGTATATCATTGCATGAATATACCAATTTTATTTAAATACATTTCTGTTGATATACATTTGGGTTGTAGTAACTATTATAAATAATACCCACACGTACTTTTTATGCAAGTCTTATGTTGCACATACGTATACATTTATCTTATATATGTAACCAGGTATTTTCTTTTTTTTATTGTTAGACTTATTGGGGTGACATCTGTTAGCAAGGATTACATAGATTTCAGGTAACCAGGTATTTTTGCTAAGACACATGTATACTGATTGTTATTTGATACTTCCAAAGTGGATATCCTCACTTATACTCTCTCAATAGACTATATAATTATGAATTGCTCTACATTCTTGAAAACATCTGGTAATTTCTAAAAATTCATTTAGCCATACTGGTAGGCACTAGTAGCACCTTATTACAGGTAGGTTGGACAGAAATTTGAATTGATTACTTGTAATTGGGGTATATTTTTATATGTTCGCCATTTGGATAATTATTGAAACATCTCCAAGTATTTTGATTATTTTTTAAATTTTATACGTTTTTTATAATTAATTTATAGAATTATTTTTGTGTTCTATATAGAAGACCTATGACACATATATGAATCACAAATATTTTCTCAATATTTCAGCGTTTTTAATCCTCCCAAATATTTTTTTGAGCACAAAATCTTGATTTTAATGAAATCGATTTTATTAAGGTTTTACTTTTTGGAAAAATTCTTTAGTATCCAATTTAAGAAATGTTTGCCCACACCAAATTTTCCCTTCCTCTTTTCTACTTTTTAAATAGTTCTTTGTAGCTAGTGAAGTTAAATTTCTTAATCCATATTGACATTGATATAAACTTAAAATTAAATAAATACTGACCATATAAAAATAGCAACAAAGTGAAGGGTACACAGAATCTCTCTGCATTCTTAGTCACATAAAGATGTGAATTTATAACTATCTTAAAATAGTTACTTTAAAGTAATTAAATTAATATCAGACAAAACAACTTCAATAAAAAAAAGAGATACTAAGAGAAATTTTATAGCACTACTTTTCATAATAGAAAAAGCTTAAAATTATAAAGCCATGCAACAGCCACTTCCAGAATGTGGATAAATAAAAAGTAGCATATTTAAAGAATGGAATAGTATGTAGCAGTAAAAATAAAAGACTATAGGAACACACACCAGCGTGGTTGGATGTCAAGAACAAAATATTGGGTAAATGAAATAACTCTCAGAAGGATATATTTTGTTTAATATTCCATATATCTATTAAAAATATATATTCAAAATATTGTATAAGCATGCATAATTATGTGGTAACACTGCTGAGAAACGAAAAAGGGAAATCATGAACACTGAAAACAAGATAGTGCTTACCACTGGAACGTGAGAAGAGGAGTACTTCACTAGCTACAAAGAACTATTGTTCTAACTAGTTAAAAAGTGGAAACATAGGTGCCTGCAAGTTACTGGCCATATTTAATTCTTGCATTGACAGTAAATTAACAAAAATAAGTGTATCAATTAATTATAAATAATAAATAAAAAAATAAAAGCTTATTAGGGACACATTTCTTTACTGTTAATAAAAAGATTAAGAATAATTAATATCTCTGTTTCAAATCCTGAATTTCAATTAAATTTCCTATGAATACTTTTAAATAAATAGTTACTTAAACAAATGCATTTACCTCAGAAAATTGGGAATGGAGCTACCATATGACCCAGCAATCTCCCTTCTGGGGATCTACCCAAAGAACTTGAAAACCTTTGTCCGCAAAGACTTATGTACCCCAATGTTCATCGCAGCGCTGTTCACAGTGGCCAAAACATGGAAACAACCAAAGTGCCCTGCGACAGATGACTGGATAAAGAAGCTGTGGTACATACACACAATGGAATATTACTCAGCTATAAGAAAAGATGAAATATTGCCATGTGCAACAAAATGAATGGACCTGGAGATCATCATGCTAAGTGAAATAAGCCAGACAGAAAAAACAAGGAACTGTATGACTTCACTCATATGTGGAATATAAAACTGAAAGCAAAGAAAAAAGAAATGAACAAACAAATAACCCATGGACACAATCAATAGTTTAATGTTTATTTGGGGATGAGTGGGTTAGGGAGGGGAGAAAGGGGAGGGGGTGGGAGAGGAGGAGGGAAGCTAAATATAAGGTGATGGAAAGAGAAGTCACATTAGGTGGTGAACTTATTATACATCAAGGTGACAATGCACTGTAGAATTGTATGCCTGAAACCTATGTAATCCTTGCTAACAGATGTCACCCCAATAAGTCTAACAATAAAAATGAATGAAAAAGAAATAAAAAGCAGGGGAACAAAATAGTGGTGTGAAAGGGAATCCTAAAAAACTGCCCTGGAGATTGCAACAAATAAAACATCCATAAGTCAAGAAAAAAAACAAAACCCAAAAAAACAAATGCATTTAGTAATACAACATCAAATCTTGCAATTGTCCATTAATTCATTCACATTTTAAACATTGACATGTTCTCCATTGACCTTTGTATACTGATTATTCTGAGGACTAAATCTTTAACTAGAGGAAAAAAATATGGAACCACTAAAATAAGATTACTTTTCCATTAAGTTACTAAGATAGCCTCTGAGTTTGCAATATTTTTCTAAGATCCTTATTATTCTAAGTAACTCAATGTAAATTCATATATCAAATATCATTTTTAGGCTAGGGAATCATTAAGGTATTTTGTGTGTGTGTGTGTGTATACACACACACACACACACACACACACACAATTGAATTTATAGGAAGATGTATTTCTATGCTTCTTCATCTAACAATTTATTAAAAATTATAAATTTTTCAATATTGTTTTTTCACTTACAATTCTTGTTTATAAAAAGAATATATACAGTTTTTCAGAAATTATCTTTAAATAAGACTGCTGTATTAAAGATGGTAGGTTTTATAATTCACACATTATAAATTATGTCTGCATTTCCTTGTTTAAGTACATTAAATTATTTTCAGTGACTATTCAATCTATATCAATAAGTAAAAAACAAAAATAGTGAGAATATTTAAATTGTTTTATGTTATTAGTTTAATGTACAAAAAATACTCAAAATTGCTTTGAATTAATTAGTAAATGTCTTAAGCCTTGGATTAATGCTAACTTGAAATTCTATCATAATTTATCAGAGTGTGAGACAAAACTCTTATTAAAGATGAGAGTTTGCTAATAAAATGCAGTGTTTTAAGAACTCTTTATGCTTTGTTTGAAAAAATACACTTATTATAACTAGTATATATTTGCTCTATAATACAAATTAAACATGTAGGGGATAAATACATATAATAATATTGTTAAATTATGTCTCTGATTTTTTTCTCTAAAATAAAAGCTTTAACATTTTCCTTTACAATCAAGATAAATTTATAACAAAGATTTATACATTTTAGATTCTAAGACTTTATGTTACAAAAATACTGTGGGTTTAGCAGTTCTGAAATCTACTACAAAACCTGAGTATCTCTGTGTAAAATGCATTAGAACCATATTTCTAATACTGGGGCTTCTCATAGACCTTAAAGATAGACAAATGCACTGAAACCAGATGACATGTAGTAATTATACACTAAGAAATAATAAATCATACTGTATTAAAATGAAAACTTCTGTATAAAAGGAACATTATAAAACAAGTCATATGATAAGTCAACATTTAGGGGAAAAGGTGATACATAAAACTGAATAAAAATAATATACAGAAATGAGAAAGATCTTTGACAATTCCATAAAAAACAATAGAAAAGATTCAAAATTTCAATATGACAAAAGGTAAAAGACGTGAACAAGTAATTTACAGAGGAGAAAAATGTGTAGAAAATATTAAAAGATATTTCACTATAGATTAAGGAGTAAAAATTAAGGAGTATAAATTAAAACCTCAAATAGATACATTTTCACATTCATCAGAATAATATGATTTAATAAAGAAAGAGCAAGACAGAAATACAAAGAAGGAGGAAATGAGTAGAGAAATGAACAGGACAGGAAAGAAGTGATACTACCATGTGTTGTGAAGTTGTGAGAAGTTGAAACTCCATATTGTCAAATGGGCTGTTAATTGATACATTCAATTTGGAGAGCAATTTAGCAACATTTAGGAAGAATGACAATGTACTTACCTTCCATTCTGAGAATTCAACTTCTCAATATATGTGTATCTCAGAAAAATTCACATAGCTGCACAAGGAAATGATGAATAAAAATGTCAATGAAAGTGTTGGTTTTAATAGCAAAATATTGAAAAAATACAACTCCATCAAGAGTAAAGTAAATAAATGCTTTGAGATATATACTTACAATGGCATAATGCATGGAGATAAAAATGAATAAAACCAGTGTTGCACAGGTGAACTTGAATAAATCTCACACAACTGAGTTAAGAGCCATAAATTACAGATGGCTATATACTTAGGAGTAATAAAATACAATTTATACAAAGTTTTAAACATGCAAAACTATATGTGTGTTTTGCATATGTATAAATATTCATACACATATATTCATATATACATACATATTTTAACTGTAACTGTTTGAAACCCAATGTTGTTGCATTTTAAATGCTGAACATTATTATTTTTATGAAGTTGTTATAAAAAATGATCACGCCCCATTGGTATAAATCAAAATACTAAAAAAATTACATGATGTTATAATAATGTCCTCCAGTACTTCATGTGAAATTTAGCAGAAAATAAGATTGTAGTTTGATCTATGACATTTTGGTTCAATAATTTTGAAAGCAAGGAAATGTTATGAGGTGGTATTATGATTATTTCCTTTGCAGAAAGAAATAAATGGATCTAATACCAAATTCAAAGATTTTTAAAGGCAGTGAACTTCCACATGTTTTCACAACAGAGTTTAATTTGAAAGATAGCTAATTCTATATTAGTTATTTAGCACAATTACTGGAAAGTCATTAAGGAACACTATTAGGGGTTTTGGATTTCTATAATTGAGTTAAATCCTGTTAAGCTACTTAGTATTTGCCACCTGCTAAATCATTTACAGTATATTAATCATTGTCTAGGTTAATAGTCTATGTAAAAGACACTTGTTAGAGGGGATATTTTCTGAGTAAGAACATAGTTTTAACTAAACTCAGCATTTAGAAATGCCCTAGAGTCTTTCTTAGTATCACATATGGGTACCAGCCCACATAATAACTTAAGGTTTCAAATCCAATTTGTCAGTAATGTAGAAGACCATTTTTAGGTGTCTACTATGTATCATATACATTTTATCCAAATAATTATAAAATCTTATCATTAGAGAAAAATTATAAATTTGAGGGCCTTATTTTCCTACATATTATTTTAATATCTGAGAGGTTGGGAATAACATCATCTTCAATAATCAAAGACACACAGAAAGTTTGCCTGTCTGTCAGTGTGTTATTTAGAGTTGGGAAACACTGTAATAAATGTTGGCTATTTTCTCAGTTTAGCATACAGAAAATCTATTAATTCACATTTCTGAAATGTGAAACATTTGTAATATAAAACATTAAAATAGGTACTGTCAAAATGACACCAATAATTATAAGAGAACGTGATAACAGGGAAACATTTTTAAAACTTGTTTTGTGGTTCATCAGCCAACTTTAGATCCCAAAGACAAATAAAATTTACAGATAGGAACTTAAAAGTATTTCCAAGCAGAACATGCCATTAATTATAAGAATTATTTTGTAATAATTGTCTGAACTCCTCCCCATAACTTTTCATAAAGGGTATTTATGGTTTATAACACACCCCTACTCCTCCATATCCCTGTTCCTATAGATGGACGAAAGCTAAATAAACTCAAAAAAATTACATTGGACTAGAAGGGTTCTAAGGACTTTTTCTTGTAGTAGGGGCTCTTAGAATTCTGATCAGCAAATTTTTTTGAGAGATTACTCAATTTGATGCACATGTTTGTATTGCCAGAAATATTAGAACCATGACTCAGTTCACTTACAGGAAAGATATCATCACTATTATAATCTCAGATTTATACTTGCAACACTATGAATAATTGATTAATATTTCTTCTTTCCTGCAACACCCAGTTCTCTAAGATGACAAATCCCACTGGCATGCCCACAACATACTATAAACTTCCACTAGTTTCTTCCAATAGAAGAATTTCTATGATCCCTGTAGGAATACAATTCACTCTAATTCCTAGAGTCAATACAAAATCCTAACAAACAAAATTATAAATGCAATTCAAAATTATTAAAATTCATTCCATTACTCACTTTAACACATAATTATTTCCCATCTACTATACATATTTTAAGTGCTGGTGTTAAAGCTCTGAAATGTCAAAATTCCTGACCCCATAATGTTTACATTTCGATGGGTAAAAGGATATTAAGTGAATAGGCAAATAAATATGTAATATAATTTCAGGTGCTGTTTTATTTGTAAAAGTACACCAAGGTAAGTGCAGACAAATTTGAGAGAGAAGGTGCTGATTTTACCTAGAGTTGGTCAATAAAGCATCTCAGAATGTTGTCATATAAAGAGATTGAAGTGAAGAAAAGAAGGCTGTTTCACTAAATTTTCAAAAGAAACATCTAGGTACATAGAACAAAAAAATCTAAGTTCCTGAGAAAAAATAATTTTAGAAATTTAAGGCATAGAAAAACTGAAATGTAATTATACAAAGGTGATGCAGGGGAGTAGAGAGAATGTTGGAAATGAAGTCAGAGCAGTTAAGGAAGGTATTTTAAAACTTCAAATGTCACAGTGAAATATTTAATCTGTTTTTCTAACTGTTGGGAGTCTTTGGAAAGTTTTCTGTATAGATGGCTACACTCACTTAAAGTAAATGGAAAGAAGAGACAAGACTTGAATGGCTTTCATTAAGAATACTTGACACACGTATGTAATCAGTTTATTTCCTAGTAGGTGTTTCAGAATATGTTTAATTTTAGCTATCCTCCTAATCCTCTTAAATTATTTTGCCCTGAAATGATTACAGAAAAGCCTTTTAGTTAGCTTACAAAGCAGCATTAGAAAAAGGTGTTACATATAATTTTAAAGTCAATCAACTTTTTAATCTATATAAAATGAACCACATTTTGTTACATTTAAGTAATACGTTCTATCATTACATTTAAATGATCTCCACAAATGGATGTGCAGCTCATATTCATTCAACAGATATTTATTTCCCTTCAATTTAGTGTAAGCACTGGGAATATATAAACATCGTATTCCTTACAGATCTTAGACTCTACCAAAAATTTTTTTTCTAAAACTATTTTAAAATGATTCTTTCTTATTTTTACAATTCATTTAAACTGCTGAAAGGGAGAAAGACTGCCAAGCTGAGAGATGCGAAGTGTAACTTAACTTACTAATTTTTTTTTACATTGTGTGCTGATTTTATTAACATTTCTAGATAGTGAATGCTTATTATTAATTATAGTGAATAAGTAATTCCAAATCTAGATGGCAATATAGAAGGTTCCTGGCTTTCCCTCCTCCCACAGATACACATGGAAGTTAGTCTGCCTGAGCGAAATCCAGATATTAGCCGACTGACTCCTACAACTTGGGCAACTTAGAAAATGCCCACCTGAAATGGATAGTAAAGGCTGAGACGCACTACACCATAACCTCTCCTTCCCAACCATGTTCCACACAAACGGGAGGGAGCTGCTAACTCCTAGCTTTTCCTTGAAGAGTGAAAACTACACACCTAGTGTGCCAGATTTTAATTCTGAAACCTGAGGGATGAGCACCCAAATTTCCTAGCCCTGACAGCCAACAGGGGTCCATTCAGGAGACTCACAGGACTGTCACAGACAAAGGAGTAGTTCATAACAGGTGTATGAGCACCCTCCACAGCTGTGCCTCCAGGGTTCGGTTCAGAAGGACATCACTTCACACATGTCAGGGTGTCTAATACCAGAAAAGATAAGAAATGAGAAATGCTGGCGAGGATGTAAAGAAGAGGGAACCTTTTGATATTGTTGGTGGGAATGTAAACCGGTACAGTCACTATAAAAAAAACAGGGAATCCTGTCTTGGTGACAACATGGATGGACCTTGAAGTTATTATGCAAAACGCATTTAGTCAGACAAATACTGTATAATCTCAGTTTTATGTGGAATCGAAATAAACAGAACTCATAAAAACAGAGTAGAATGGGGTTTAGCAGTGGCTGGCAGGCAGGAGAAATGGGGAGATGTTAGTCAAGAGGTGTAAGTTTTTAGTTATAAGGTAAATAAGGTCTGAGAATCTATTGTTTAACTAATGATTATAGTTGATAATACCGTATTATATAATTAAAATTCGCTAAGAGAGAACTTAAGTGTTTTCACCAAAATACATAAATAAATAAATAATAAATAAATATGTGAGATGAGGGATGTGTTAATCATCAACTCTATGGTGGGAATACTTTCACAATGTATACATATGAGGGCTGTCCAGAAAAATCTAGACCTAAATGCCTCTATCTTCCATGTTACATGGCTTGATGCTTTACGGTCAGCCCTTATACATACAATCATCACATTGTACACTTTAAATATATCAAATTTTGTCAAAAATACCTCAATAAAGCTGAAAGCAACAATAAATGATATGTATAGATATAGAATTAAATAAAACACAAATGTATGCATATTACAACCTACTACTGTATGCTACAAAAACAATTCACTTGATATTGAAAATGTGTCTTCATTCAGTATTCTGATATGAAAACTATCCTTTCTTTCTATAACCCATAACTCAATAAAACATATAGATATTATAAAATTCTTTTAAAACTTAATGCCTGATTATATAGATACAAATTTTATTAGACATCTGAGGGCTTTTTGACTAGTTATCTGATCTATGAGAAACAATGTGTTATAAGATAAAAGCTTTCCCAGGCAGTTGTAGATACTAATCCTGATTATTAATGTAATCTTTTAAAAATCACTTATATTAGAAATTCTCAGTATTTTTTAAAACTCAAAATTTGGGTAATTCTGCTTATCATTTTACCATTAAATGCTGTAATCTTTTTAATGATAATAAATGATAATGATTATCCTTTGATTAAGTACACACTACATCTTCAATATCATGCAGACAAGTTTTCATACTATATCTCTACTCTCTGTAATAACAAAAGAAGTATCTGTCATGCTATTTTATAACTAGAAGCCTGCGGTCCTTAAAGAATAACTGATTTTGCAGTTTCTTACAGTTATAGGACAGATTTTGAAATCAGTACATTTTAAGTCACCCATGCTTCAGACACAAACCCCACAGTCTTTGAAAACAGTGTTTGAACCAAAAGTATGTAAGTTTCTTGAGAACAGAAGTTTTTGTCTTTATTGTTTATTGCTGCATTCCCCATGCTTAGAATAATTCCTGATACAGTGGCCACAAAATAAATAACAGTATATATTTACTCAATGTGGCTTACCTTCAAAGGATACTACTCTTCAAAGAAGAGGTAACTGTATAGAGATAGAAAATGTTGCTTTGAACTGTGTTTTTCTTTTATAGTATTTGATGAATATATGTAATTAATTGTATGACTTTGAAATTTATAAATGTTAGTTTCTATCTTGTCATGTTTTTTTTCAAACACAACCAAGCATCAGAGCCTCAACTATGTTTAATATGATAGGCAGAAAATTCTAAAGTCAGAATCATTTCATAAGTATTTTTCTGGCAACAGAGATATTATTAAGTGACCTATACTAACATAAACATCAATTAAAACATGGCTATACACTACAGGTCATGAAAATTTTTTCTATGTCTTAAAGTGAATGATCTAGAGAGATAAAAAACACCTGAGATAAATACAAAAAAGGGACGTTCAGAGAAAGAACTATACATACCATCGGTGCCAAAAAATGTATACACAGTTTAAGAGATGTTATCTATGTATTACTTTGTGAAGTTAAAATAAATTATGGTAGCAATATGTAATATGATGTTCTCTCAAAAGACAGCACTAATCAAATGAAGGCTAGCATCACCATGAAACAGGCAGGAGAGTCACAGAAAATGGTGGAAGCATGGTTGTCATTGAAGGAGTGCAAGACTATTTATAAGTAGTATCTGAAATTCGAGAACATGGAGTTTCCCCCACATTCTCCTGACTTGACACCCCTTGACTTCTACCTATGAAGGACCTTAAAGGATGTGGTGTACCATAGAAACTGACTTCACTGGCGGTACTTTGGGAAGAAATTGAAATGGCTCGTGTGACAATACAAGTGGACTCTGGTCAACGTCACTCAAGCAGTAGTTTGCCATAATCAGAAGTGTCTGGATGCTTTGAGCATTTCTTGTAATGCAAAGGTGACTTGTACTCACCTTTTGTTGTCAGCACATATTATTACAATTTTTTTCTTTTCTTAAAATGTGTATATATTTTTGGCACCCTCTGTATTTTAACTACCGAAATCAGTGGGTAGCAGGGGATGGAGTGAAGATAGATATTGACTACAAATAGACACATAAAAACTTATGTAGGAAATGTTTTATACCATGACTGTGTTGGTCACTACCTGATTGTACACATTCATTAGGACTCATCGAATTAGTCATTTTAGAAGCAAAAATTACACTCTATGTAAACTAAACCTCACAAACTGGAAAAACACCCAAAAGTTTTTTGTAATTAACATCATTGCTTCATTCTCCAGTTCTTGAACCCGAAAAGTTTTGAGATTTGCCACTTTTTATATCCCACAAGACCACATCCAATCTGCTTTCACTTCTTTAGGAAATGGACACTGCCTAAAATCTTTATTTCTTTTTGTAAATGATAATCTGCAGACTAAGAGGCTCATTCCTATTCAACAAGTAGGCTCTTACTGTGAGAATATCCTCTGTAGTCAATGTAGAAAGCAGGTGAGAGTTGCCCTAAAGTCATTCACAGCTGAGTTATATTTAAAAAAAATAAATTAAAGTGGTTATCAAAGTGAGCAAAACAATGAGCTGTGTCAAAATGAACTGCTATGAGACTAATTTTATTTGGTTCTAGTACATGGTTCTGAATAACAGCCCAAAGAAGAGTTTCAAAAATATTTTAAGTAAAGGAAGAAGCATTTTAACTGTGTAGCCTGCAAAGATGACTATCATTATTACAGTAATAAATTTTTGTTAAGTGTCTTTATAGAGAATAAGTTCTATTACACGATGATATTTTTAATTCGTTTGTCATGCTCTTATAAACTACTCCTTAGATTCTAATAACAAAATGAGTGGAACAAACCATCAGAGTAGAAAAGCACATAGCAGAGTACAAAAGACAGATATATTGGAATGATAAAAAACTGAATTTTTATTTATCATGTGATTTTTGGGAAAATGTAAGTAAGCTTTATAAAGATTAGTGTTTTTTATGTATAACATAACAATAAAAATATCTCTTTATGAGGTTGTTATAAAGACCATTTGAGATAATATATAAAAACTACCAAATACTTCATCTGAAATTTAAGAGAATCTTAATAAATAGTACTTAAAATGATCATTAATTTTTATTTATACATGGAGATAAAGTTTTCTTCAATCCTTTATATTTTCTTAAATAGTGAATTTATCCATGTTTTAGCAAATCCATAAATTGATTTAGGCAAAGATCCCCCCACCCCCCAAGAAAAGAAGCACAATTAGTGACCAGAGATGGAAAGTATTCACGGTGAGTAACAAATTTCAGAGTCACACTCATTCTGACAAATTACAAATAATGTGAGCACAGCTGTTGCAAAGCAGGCTACATGTGGATGTGTGCAGGAGGATTGATTCTAGCTGCCAGGTATTGATAAAGCTCTGCCATTCTTTTGTCAAGAAAAAACACTGTATGGTCCTAATATTTGACAAGTTTTTACTAATGTAGTAGTTCGAGTGACCTCCAAGTTTGTAGCTGTATTTCTTCATGATAACAGTCCATTTCTGCAGATACAAATGGAAGGATTATAAACCACTCCAGCTCTTAGTCCTATTCCCTGACCAAAGGAGATCAATGTTCAGAAAAAAATGATTTAGATGTTGTTCATCATTTACTGCTCAATATCCACATTACTTCTGAGGCCAATGTTGTTTTAAAATATGAGATTTAAAAATTCTATTTGGAAATAGTTTTGTTTTTTAACTTAAATATGAGGGCTATTTGGAAGGTATCAAGTCATGTAATATGAAAAATAGAGGCAGTTATGGCAGTCCTTGTATATATGTATAAAGGTATCACATATGCTTGGCACTGTGGAATGAGGGCAGGCTGAGGACTTCAGTGTCTGCCCAACAGAGAGAACCACATGTTAATGCTGAGAATCCAGCTACACTAACCGAGTACGTTATATTGGTGGGGGTGTGGTATATAATGATAAATAGAAGGTTGTCAGGAAAACAATTTCATTTGGAAATTAAAAAAAAACAAACGTTAAATTAGATCATTATCTGTCCCAACAAAGGAATATAGTGAATGACAGGGAATTCACACATAGTACACAAATAGCATTAAAAAAAAGCATAGGAACCAAACAATCTTACTTCTGATGGAGACTGACAAAGCAAACTGTCTTCCCATCTTAGATGAATAGAAAAGTAACAGATGAGCAAAAAGAGGGTCAGAGTGAATGTTTGTATAAGTCAAACATTATACAAAAACATTCACTTTATCATATTTGGGGTAAATTTAGGAAACTAGGTCTGAAATACAGAGTTACTGATAATCTATTGGAACTTTTATCACAAGACCAGGGTGAAATAAGCAACAGGGTAAGTTGTAAAAATCCAAGTCATGGCCTTAGGTTTTCTCTTTATACATTCTTTGACCATAGAACACTGGTTCTTCAAATTTACTTTGTCTAGGATGCATCTGTAATACTTTGTAAATTTGCAGATTTCTGGGCATCCTCTGTAGAGATTCTAATTCTGTAGGTCTGGAGTAGATGCAGAAATGTATTTTAAGTTAACATCAAAAGCTCTTTCAAGAAGCTTGTCCCTTACACTTTAGAACCTTTGCGAGCCATTATTTACAAGCTGGGACATGCCTACACTTTAAATTAGATTGTTCGAGAGTTGAGCAGAATAACAGAGCTTATAAAGAAAAAGTGATGGGAATCATGTGGCATTAGAAGGAAAGAAAATGCTGCCTGCAAATCACTCTTAGTTCCTGGTATTGCTGAAAGTACACACACATATGACAATACTTAGTCTCATACATTTGAGCTTTTTCATTTTTATCACTGAATATTTTAAAGAGATGTCCATATTTTATTGGGCTTCTGTCTAAAAATACTTTTTGGAGAAAACTTGAGTTAATACTCTGGTCAAATCTGACTCATTTATATATTTACAGTCACTTTCCAAAGGAAATTTGTTTTATGTTTCCATTTCCAAATATGCAAACTTAACCTGAACTCCCTATTAAGTGAAATGGCAGAAAAAATGAAAATGTTTATCTATCATCTATCTCTCTATCTCTCTATCTCTCTATCTATCTATCTATCTATCTATCTATTTATCTATCTGGTCTATCATCTACCTATCATCTATATCTATTGCACTCAATTGATTTTGAGAAAGTTAAGTCTTGGGAAATTGTTCATGTGATTGTTCTATCCCAGAGACATTTTAAAGCAGGGAATCGCATATATTTTAATTTTTTTCTTAGTTCCAATAGAGGGTTACTATTATTATCTTTTTTGAAAGAGAGACAGAGAAGTTTCAAGTACCTTGGTCAAGATCACAAAGTTATCTGTTGTCAATATCTGAATTTTTACCTAGACATTCTGTCTTCAAAGTATGAGCTCCTATGCTACATAAATAATAGGAAAAGAATGAATGAAGCTTGAAAGGCTTCATGAATATTTTGTACTTAAAGAGGACACAAACACAGGCATGAAGTAATACAGGAAAAATGCTTGTTGAGTAAAAGTAGATATAGGACTTCATTTTAAGGAAAATTATTTACTTAATACAATGCCAGAAAATAATAAAAGCTGTTACTAAGAAATAGGGAAACAGTAGTATAACAGCTGTATATTAGTAACAATACAAAAACAAAAACATAGTTCTGAACTGAACTACTTATTTACCCTACACAAATTACATTTCTCTTCTCTGAGCATCATTACCTCAAATTATACATACACCAAATTACACAGAAGAAAAATGCCAAAGGACAAAACAATTTTATTTTGGAAAAAATGTATCATTTAAAACTATTTGTTTTTTATAAAATCTACAAGCAAAAGAAGCTGTCTGGGTCAATAATATTTGCCAAGTATCTTTCATGATTTGAGAGGCAGGTGCTAGCAACTTTTCATTCAGTACAATATAAAGAAAACCAGCATAATCAATCTAAAAAACATCTAAAATTGGTATATAATCACCAATCAGGCAGCATCCTTCAAGACTTAGAATTCATAGCCAGTTGCATAATTCATTGAGATAATTAGGAAACCAAATTTAAATATTGTACAGGCCCACTATTTTTATTCCAAGAATTAAATGGGACTCTGAGGCTCAAATGAAACAATGAAAGAGATTTGTGATTATCCATATTTGTACTAGTGGATAGAGCAGCCACAGGTGGTAAAGCAGATGATTACACATAAACACCGTCTGACATTTTGAAAAGGGAAAACGCATCAATAATTAGAAGCACTGTAGGTGAGCAGCTTTATGCCAGACTAACAGTGGGGTTTGCTAGTACAAAGATAATTGTGACTGGTGGTATAGGGAACCATGATAGATTGAGAAATTCATGGCAGTGAATTGAAGATTGGAAAAGATGCCAATTTTGCAGTTTTTTCACTCTTTATTTTCTAAGCATAAAAAACAAAATATCCAAAAGCAAGATCATTCACTTCTGAAAGACTGGTAAGAGGGAGTTATTGAAATTGCATAATTTTCATTATAAAAAGATGCTTGTAAACAATCTAATTCCTTCTGTACTTTCACATTTTAAGACTGAAAAGTTCCAGTAGGATGTAGTCACATTACAGATCAGGTCTGAAAGACATAGTTTTGAGTTTAGAAACCAACTCTCCTAAAAGCAAGGTCAATATGTTTGTTTCCATGTAATGTTATTGTCATTGTTGTTGTCATCTGAATTGTATTCCATATTTATTCATCTAACAAGTATTTTTTTGAGCAGGTCACATGCCCAAAAACATTTCTATTTAGGTAAAAAACAGTGTCCCAGAGTATATAGTTTCTGAGAGTCCTCTCCTTCTCTTGGTGATGACACGGTAGCCTGGAAATCAAATAGTTGTATTGCTTGTCCTGTGCTCTTTAGCTCAAAAATGTATCATATCTTCATTTTACCTGAGTTACCATTGGGAGTGCTTCAGCTTTTCCATTAGTATGCACTGCTTTTTTGTTTCTTTGTTTGTTTTTGTGTTTTTTTTGTTCTTTTGCTTCTCTGTACAAACTCTACTCAGAATCTATCTCTCAACCCTTCCTGCCTTTTTTCTTTCTGTTTCTTACATCAAACGCTCACTCTTTATCCTAAACCACTAATATTTCCTTTCCATCACTGCCCTGAGGTGAACCTAATACTTCCTAATGTTATCATTCCTCTTGATACATTCCCAAGGCAAGCCTTACTTTTCTGCTGTACATCATGTGTCCTACATGAAAGAAGTATGGCTGACCTTCTCATGCTCCACTTTCATATAAAATTCATTTCCTATGATGATAGCATGTTGGGGGAGTATTATAGAAATAATTACTGGAAATGAAGTTATTGAAAGATATTATTTCAAAGGAACATTCAATAGGACTTTGACAATCTATAAATTATATAAGACTTTACTTCTGAAGAGGGGATAAAAACACATGTGAAAGATTAGAAGAATGTATAAGAAGGTTAGACAGTAGAGAAACATTGAATAAACTCTGTGATTTCTTAGAAAGCAGTTTATGTGCTTCATAATATTGAGATTACATGGAGAGGGTTAAAGACAGAATATTAGTAATTGAGTTACATAGGATACGTATGTCGAGTCATCACAAAATAAATAAATAAATAAATAAATAAATAAATAAATAAATAAATAAATAAATAAAAGGATAAGCACAGAAAGCAATTGTTGATGTACAAACAGAAAGAAATTTGAAAAAAAAAAAAGGTCTAGCAATTTGGTGACTTAGAGGACTGGAAGAGGCAACCACATCTTCGCCAGCAAAAGAAATGCTATTTGAACAATGATGTGTGATTTTAAACTCAGTAAATTTTCCACTGCTTACAATGGAGGTTATAGATCAGCAAATGACAACAGCTAGAATGAATCATGTCATATTGCACAAAATTTGGAACACAGAATTTAGCTTAAATATGTACAGACATGTTTTGAGATACTTGTTAGTATATACACCTATATATTTCCTAGCTCTGTCCACTAAAGGACCTAAAAGTACTGATAGCAACAGTACACACAGTTCCCAGGTCTTGGTTTCTAATGACATTTTCTAAAGTTTAGTCAATCTGAGAGCAATTTTTTTTTAAATTGACTCTAGGCCCCTGACCACCTTTTCATAGAGCATACACTTTTTAAGATTTACACTTATAAATTATTTTTCTGCCTCTTTGAGGTATAAATCTTTCTGTAAATCTCCTGCCAGTTTTACAACTCAATATAACCATTGAGAAAAATACTATCCAACCTCCCAATCTCTGTGAAAATTATCAAATGTACAGGACCTAATTACATTGAACAACCTCACTCCTAACATCTCCTAGTACATTTCTGCTAGCTCACTGGAATACTTAAAAATTCTAACCTTTTCTTTTTCACTGGAATGAAGTTCAATCTCTCTCTTCTATTTCAATAGTCTTGAATAGTTTTCCTTGCCTGTTTAACTTGTCTGGTACAATTTTTCTTTGATAGATTTTGTTAGAAATGTAAATTATTTGAATAACTGATTTATGGATAGCTTAATCTAAGTACATTTCCCATAGGATTATTCTTCCTTTTTGACTAGTGACTCTCCTTTAAAATCTTTAATGAACATTATTAAATTCTAAACCATTTAAAACTAATTTTAATGGCTATAACATGTTTTTTTCTTAACATTGCTGCTGTTGTTTTTCTCTTTACCTATTCACCATATACCTACCACTAAAAATTAGAGTGCAAAAAACCTACAAAACTCTGTAATTACTTCTTTCTGTATATTAGTAGTCAGAATTGAGATTACTGAGTCATAGATGACATTCTTTACAAGGAAGTTACACATTCAGCTGTAATCAAAAGAATACCTAATTCAAACCTCTTTAATCAATAGAAGCTTTTGTTAGTCATGTTCTAAGTCCAGAGATAAGACTTTTTGGGTTGTTGACTGTTCAAAGACATTATTAAACACCCCATCTTCCTGTTTTCCCTCTCCACTCCTCTGGCATGTGTATTTGTCCTCATGACAGTGACATGACTGCTGTCAGTTCAGTCATTACACCCCCATTTGAAAATAGAAGAAGGAAGGGTGCAGCAACAAATGCTGAATGATTGAAACAGCAAATTCTTCCTTTTAATAAACTTTTCCTGACAGTGATGTCAGCTCACATCTTATTAGTTAGAACTGGGACCTAAAATAAGCCCTACCTGTGAGATATTCTAAGGAGTACATCTATTTATTTAACATCTATGGCAGATGAAGTTAAGAGAGAAAGAGACTATGAATGACTTTGGAGTAGTCAATCCACAAAGTCTGTTTTAATACTTTTATTTATATTTTATCAACATTTTAAAATGTAATTTACTTTAAAATGTGCACATTTTAAATATACAATGTGAGAGATTTTCACAAATGTATGTACTCATAGAACCACCACCCAATAAAGATAAAAGACATCTCCATTGTCACACCAAGTTCCCATATACACCTATGTAGCAAATACCCCTAGCATGTTATGCCAGTCTACAAATTATTTAAATGGCTATCATTATAAACTATTTTTCTGTTCTAGAACTTCAAAAGCATAGAATCATATACTCTGCTGTGTATCACTACTTTCACTATGATGACTTTGAGATTCCTCCATTAAGTTGCTCTATCAGTAGTGTGTTACATTTTATTGCCAAACAGTATCCTTTTGAAAGAGCTGTCACAACCTTTTTATTTATTCAATCATGGAGGAATATGTTGATTATTTTCAATATTGGCTTATTATGAGTAAATTTACTATAAATATTCATATATAAATTTATTTGATAAAGACCTAGATATTAGAATTGTTACGGTGTATAAGAGAGCTGTTTAGAAAAAAATCAGCCATAAATGTCTCTATTTTTCATATTACGTAGCTAAATACTTTTCAGACAACACTTGCATAGGTTAAAGGTATGTTTAATTTTATAAATACTGCCAAACTGTTCTCCAAACTAGTTTCAGTACTTTACTCTCCCCTACACACTGCACAACAAGTACAGTTGTTACATATCCTAGTCAACTCTTGGCATTTCAAGTCTTTAAATTTTAGCCATATATGATGGTATCTCATTATGATTTTAATGTTTGTTTCTTTAATAACCCATGTTATTGAACATCTTATCATTAAGGATTTGTTGAAATATCTTGTGCATTTTATTGGGTTGTTTGTTTTCTTGAATTGTGAGTTTTTAAATATATTCTGGCTATAATTTATTTGTTATGTATGTATAATGCAAGTATTTTCAGCTTATGGTTTCTCTTAATTTTTTTTTTTTTTTTGGTGGATTCCCTGGCTGGGAATCAATCCCAGGCCATGGTAGTGAGAACGCCGAAGCCTAGCCACTGCACCATCAGGGAATCCCTGCTTCTCTTAATTTTTAATAGAGTATTTTGAACAGTAGAGATTTTGTTAGGTCCAATTTATCATTTTACTTTCACTTACACTCGATGCTTTTTGTGTCTTGTTTAAGAAATATTTGTCTACATAAATGTTGTAAAGATGTTCTCCTAAGCTTTCTTTTTAAGGATTTAGAATTTTAGCAATCATCAGGTCTGTGATTCACTTAAAATTAATCTGCCTGTATGGTGTGAAGAAAGGGTTGAGGTTCATTATTTTTTTTCTATGAATATGTTTAAATCTTTTTTCACCATTTTTACATGACTATATTTTTCTTCATTAAATTGTATTAAAACATATGTTTAAAAGCAACTCAGTTAATATGTGTGGGTCCATTTCTGGCTTCTCAATTCTATTTCATAATTCTATATGTGTCTCTATGCCAACAGGGTAACTGTATAATTACTCCAGCATTAGAGTCAGTTTTAATATCAATTAGCTTGAGTCTTTCACCCACCTTTGTTATTTGTTATTTAAAAAAAGTCTTGGCCATTTAAGTCCTTTGATTTTCCATGTAAATTTTAAAATCAGTGTATTGATTTCTACCAAAAAATATTCTATTAATATTTTGAATGATTATGCTAAATTTAGACATTAAATTAAGGTTAAAAAACTTTTAAAACATTGATTTTTCTGATGCATAAAGAATGTGTAGTTTTCGAATTATGAAATATTGTTCTTTAATTTCTTTCAATATTTTATAATTTATTGTAAGGGTCAGATACTGATTTTGCCATATTCTTGAAAATTTTATGTTACTGTAAATTCTATTTTTAAAATTTTATTTTTACAATTGTTTGTTGTGGTGTACAGTTTCTTGTAGATTGACCTTGTCTCCAATGACTTTACTAAATTTCATTTTTTTGCTAGTAGTTTATTATCAATCTTTATGGCATTCATTTATTTTTCCTCTTGTTCAGTAAGCCAAAATATCCAATACAGTGTTGAATACTAGCAGTAAGAGCAGACCTTCTTTCTTTTTCTGAATCTTAAAAAGAAAGCATTTATGTTTCACCATAATGCCATTAGTTGTAGCATTTTCGTAGATACATTTTTATAGGGTTAAGTAAATGGCCTATTCCTAGTTAGCAGAGAGTTTTTAATCATAAATGGATGTGCAGTTGTGCCACATACTTTCTCGCTGTTAATTGAAATAATCAACGATTCTTTATCTAAGTGAATCCTACTTTCTTTTTAAAAAGCGATCACAATTCTCTATCACCATATATTTGAACCCCTTTACTCTAACCTACCACCTCCTCTTCCACCTAACTCTGGTAACCTAAACTGTTGTATTGACTTTGGGTGGTGAACACACAATGCAGTATACAGATGATGTATTATAATTGTGCACTTGAAACCTGTACAATTTTACTAACCAATGTCTTAATTTTTAATAAAGTATTTTAAAGTAAATTTTTAACCCCAATAAATTTAATATAAATAAACAATAGAACATGAAAGAGTGAAGAGAGTCAAAGGTAGAAAATTCCAGTTATAAAAGAAATAAGTTATGGGTATGCAGTGTACAGCACAGTGATTATAGTTAATAATATGGTTTTGCATATTTGAAAGTTGCTATAAAAATGTTAAAATTTCTCATCAAAAGAAAAAATTATTTTGATGTTGACAGATGTTAACTAGATTTATTATGGTGATCACTTAGCAATATATACAAATATCAAATCATTATTGTGTACAGCTGAAATTCATATAGTATTGTATGCCAATTATACCTCAGTAAAAAATTTAATTAATTAAAAAATAAGTTATCACAAATTTTCATTCCTAACATATGCCCTAGTTTTTTATGATGCATCCTTCTTCTTTACATATCATTATCAAATTTGTTTTGCTAAAATTTTGTTGAAAAATTTTAAGTTTATGAAGTCAGACCCAAAAGGAACTAGAATTATCTTCTGGAGGGCAGGTCCCTTGTAATACAGGCTTCCCCAGATAGGTGAATGTTCTAAAAACCCATCTGCTTCAGTGTACCAGCTGGTGTTGTGAGAGGCTGTGTTGGGCTTCAGGGATTTTTTTTGGAGATTCTTTTAAGTGTTGGCCCATTTCATGATCGGTGATTTACATGAACCATGTCCAGCATGACAACAAATGTACCAACCCACACCACCTTGAGTGTTCAGCAATTTTTGACCAAAAACAGCATGACCCCTATGGGGCATGCCCTACCCTTTCTATTCACCCAACCTCACCCCAAACAATTTTTGTTTTTGTTTCCCAGATGAAAACAAATGCTCAAAGGGAAAGAGTTTGCTGACGTGGAAGAGGTAAAAGAAAAAAAACCACAGAAGCACTAAAAGGTATCAAAATTGATAAGTTCAAAAACTGTTTTGAGCAGTGGAAAAAGCTTCTCAATAGGTATAGTGCATCAAATGAAGCGTACTCTGATGATGACTAAAGTTTTAACATAATAAATACACAATTTTTTATAAATAAATTGCATTTTTTTGTGTTCTCCCTAGTATGTCTTTTGGAGATTTTAGTCTGAATTCATCTTTGTTTTTGTGCTGTTTTCACGCTCTGGTATCAACATTACATTACACTGACCTTATGTTATTTCTGTGGATGTGTTCTGTCCTCTGAAATAATTCATTTAAGATTAGTGTCAGTACTTTATTTTTAAAAAGATAGATTTTTTTCATGTTAGGTATCCATCAAATATATATATACATGTGTGTGTATATATATCAGTTTTATATAATTCTTGGTCAACACCAAGTGTTAAAATATTTTAAGTAATTGCTTTCTAACTGATAGGTGAAAGATTGTGCAAACATATTGTTTCAACAGAATTTAATTATTTGTTAAATGAACACTTTTGAAATATATTTACTGGCTATTGCATTTCTACTGTCATTTCCACTGCATTTTGCCTACTTTTATTAAATAATTGTGATTTTTATGATTATAATATAAAAACTTTGTATTCATATAGTTACATATCTTTTATCTCTCATCTCTCTAATATTCTCTATAAATCTGTATATGGTATTTGACTATGTTATTTTTAGGCAAATAGAAATTTTAAATATGTTTGTATTAAACATGTCAATCTTTTAAAAATTATTTTTATGGGGATTCAATTTATTTAAAAAGATACTCCCAAATTATTATACATTATATTAAATATTACAATATTTAAGTGTTATTCCATTTACTTGTGTATTATACACATGCACTATATATTAGCATTAATGTTTATATTGTGTATACATATTTAGACTCAATATAAATATGTATTCAAATTTATTTTTATTAATTTTATTATTAGTGAGACACCATTGAATATACAGTAGAAGTTCATGATTTTCAAAGTAATTCTGCATATCTTAACTCATTGCAAGATTCTTATTATTTACTTCTCAGTGAGCCTCATAAAATGTTCACTGCTTCTACTCCTAGAAAACCAAATAGCCTACCTGTTTCATTAGACTAGGGACTTGATTATTATTCCTTTTTTGTTTTATTATTTCTAAGTCACAAATGCATAACAATTATTAACTTAGCTGCTTGATTGTTCTTAAAAATAAAATTTTACCCAATAGGAAAATCAAATTTTTTTGGTATGAGTCTCAATGGCATATTTGACTAATAGAACAAAAGTACATATTCTTTGCTGAAGCACGTTTACACTGCACACTTAAACATATTTAGTAAGACTCATATTATGACATTTCATTAAGAAATTTTTATAAAATTTACCTTTAGAAAATTCATTATATATAGTTTTGACAATTCTTACTTTCATACCTCCACATTTAGGAAGAACATATCATACATAAATACACACACACACACAAACATCTACTGAGGAGAAACCATGTTGAACTTATAAAACCAAGTTTGAAACTTATTTTTAAAACTTTGAAATTATGGTACTCACTGAGGTCTGCTTTTGCAAAAAAAGCAAAAAAATCCAAAAACGCACTTTGTGTTTTGCAAAAGGAGTCCAGCATGCTAAATTTTTTAGAAATCAATTAAAATATAGATGTGTACAATATAGATGTTGTTTTTCTCAATTTATAAGACTATTTGCAAAGAAATTAATTGTGGAAAGTTGCTTTGAGAAAGTATTTAACAGTGGAGAATTTTTTACTCCTTTTTTAAATTAAAGTTGGAGATAGAATTGCATGTTACAGATGTTTATAAAATTCAAGTAAATCATATAATGTATGACAAAACAAAACATTAGTGCTTCACAGTGGAAGTCCGCTTCACCATTTCCAAGGACGAGACTTTCCCCCAACAGACTAATTACTAGCTCAGACTGATTGTTTCTTCCTGCAAGGTAATTAATATACTATGGTTCACTCCACAATCCCCTGCATACTACAGAGATGGTTATCCCTTTTCTGGTGTCTTTAGGATACCCATGAAAACTTTATAGAAAATAATTTATATTATTATTATTTTTAAAATTAATTTGTCCATATCTTTTAATACTCTTAGCTTATCCTCCTTAGAGGTAACATCTCTAAGTTGTGTGTGTGTGTGTGTGTGTGTGTGTGTGTGTAGTTGTGTGTGTGTTTGTGCTACTCATTTTTTTAAACGACAGTTTTAGTACACTCAAGGTGACCGGAAAGCTTTAAATTAAAGCTGTGTTGGGCTGAGTGACTAGTGAGATATCAGGAAACCCCTCGGATGTCAAGCAGCCTGAAGACAAGTGCAATGAATTTCCATTCTTGTAGCTGTTTCGTGTGAGCAATTGCTGTTAAGCTCCAGGGAGGAGGCACAGTCTGTTAGGTGTCATGTTGTCAAAGGCTGGCACCAAGACAGATCATTATGTCAGAAATTTTCAATAGCCAGAGGCCAAGCTGCTAACAGTGACCTGGGTCAAGATGCACATATTACTTGATTGACTGTTCAGATTGCTTTCACACACTTGGGTATCAGTTGTGTCTCTAAGCAGAAAGAGCTCCTGGGTCACTATGACCAATATATTTCAAACCCAGTAAAGATAATAAAATAATGTCATTCTGTTGAAAAATAATCATTGAAAATAAGCCCAACTTTACCTTTAAAAAAGCCAGATTAAAGGGAAGTATACAGACAACTCAAATAAAAGTCATTTCAAATTTAAAGTTAATTAAATCTCTGCATTGAAAATAATCAAGAACTTCTATTCCTACTGGATAGAACATTTTATTTGCATACTCTTTGCAATACTGTGAGGTTGTAATTAGCCACAGAACTAAAATATCTGACAAGCGAGTGACCAATCTTTGAAAATTTATATTAAAAAAGTATTAAAGGAAACTTGGAAAACTCTCAGAGAAAAATCTAAACTCTTCCATAATGAGCAGTATATTGAATAATGTTTAATTGTATCTAGTTGTTTCCTGTCTTATCATTTTAATTACTCAGATGTCTTGGCTAGCGATTGCTCTTAGACTCTTGACCCTCTAATGGAATATAGCTCTTAATTAAGTAAAACTAAATCAATAGAAAAGACGTAGTGCCTCTGAATAAACCTACTAGCTGTGTTCCTGGTATGTATTCCTGTGTAATAAACAGACTCTCAAACTGAATTTGTTCATAAACACACCAAGTGTCATTCACAAACAAAAAGAAAACATAGTGGTGAAATCAATTCAACCTGATTAGTAAAATTAGTAAGATATATTTAATGAAACTGAAAAAATATCAAAGATTACTGAGTATAACATATCATAACAATATCTAACTGATATACAGAGTTCAATTATTCTTAATAGATAACAGGACTATCAAATTTTATGGCTGTTTAAGAGATCAATGTGAACACGCCTATAAAGACTGTAGGAAATAAAAGTAATTTATACTGCCGCTTACTGGTAGTTGAATCAGCTTTTTAAAAAAATTTATTGGGGTGACATCGGTCCATAAAATTACATAGGTTCCAGGTGTATAATTCTACAAAATATTGTCTATATGTTGCATTGTGTGCTCTACGCCTAGTGTCAATTCTCCTTCTATCAAGATATATTTGACTCCTCCTCCCTTTTCCCCCACACCCCTCCCCCTTTACCCTCTGGTGACAACTGAACTATTGACTGTGTCCATGAGTTTTTGTTTCTTTGTTGCTTTCAGTTTTGTATCTCACATACTCAGGTGAGTGAAGTCACATGGTTCTTGATTTTTCTGTCTTACTTATTTTGCTTAATATGATGATCTCAAAGTCCATCCACGTTGTTGCAAATGACAGTATTTCACTTTTCCTTATGGCTAAGTAATATTCCAGTGTGTATAAGTACCACGTCTTCTATATCCAGTCATCTATTGTAGGACACTTCATTTCCGTTGTTTCCATGTCTTGGCCACCATGAACAATGCTGCAATGAATATCCCGGTACATGCGCGCGTGTGCGCGTGCGTACACACACACACACACACACACACACACACACACATTATATATATATATATATATATAAAATTTGCAGACAAAAGTTTTCAGATTTTTGGGGTAGATACCCAGAGGAGAAATTGTTAAGTCATGTGGTAAATCTATTCTTAATCTTTTGAGGACACCTTACACTGTTTTCCATAGTACCAATTTACATTTCCACCACCAGTGTATGAGGGTCCCTTTTTCTCCACAGCCTCTCCAACACGTATTATTATTTCTTATTGATGATACTATTCTAATGGGTGTGAGGTGAAGGGAATTAGCTTTTAGAATTGATTCTAATATTTATGTGCATATTTTAGAGTAACTATCACCTGGCAATATAACACATTTACAAATATTAAAAACTACCATGCCTATTTCAACATCAGAAGTGATACTCAGAAGTCTCAGGGGCCAGAGGCCAAATTATTAGAAATAATCTAGGTCAAGGTGCATATGGCAGCAGATTATTCAGATTGTTACCAAGAAACTTGAATACCAGTTGTGAGAATTTAATTTTAATTATTCACTCACAAAAAAATTGTATTCTTCCTATTATCAACTAATGAGGAGCATACACTTTTTAAAAGTTTATACAATAGATACATAGTTTTGCTACACAACTGTTTAATCATAAAAGGAGAAAGAGTCTACAAAATCAAAATTATATTGTTTTAAATTTGTGGTAATAGCATTTTTAAACTTCATTAAGTAAAAAGAAAAAATACAAAAATGTTCCCTTATTTTCTGAAATAAAAATTGCAGAACATGTTTTTCTTGTCATCATATATGAAATATATCATATAATTTTATACAAATTTTTAATAGAAAACTCAATTATAAACATAGAGTCATCTCAAGTTATAAGATAAAATTACTAATAAAAATCTAATCTCAAATGAAGAAAAGATTTGGAATTATAATATTAAATTACTTCAGCTGTCATTCAAATGGTACCCAATACACCTCAAAGACTTAAAAATATGGTGTCCCCGATTTTCAAGTCAAGAGGTGTCTTTGTTTCTATATCAAACTTGACTCCTCATTCAAACATTCTTCATTCTATCATTGAATATAATTTTAAAAATCATCCCTACATTTTTTCAGAATTTAATTATCAAAGTTGATACACCAAATTACATTAAAAGTATTGAAATATTATCACAAGTCCTGAATAATAATTAATAATTTCATCTTCTGTTAATTTTCTTTTATTCCCCATTATTTTTATTCTATATTAATTATAAAATAAACAACAAATTCACTAAAAGCCCAGGCAACAAAAGCAAAAATAGACAAATGGACTACATTAAACTTAAAAACTTCTGAGCATCAAAGAAAACAATCAACAGAGTGAAAAAATAACATATGAAATGGGAGTACATATTTTCAAATCATATCTGATAAGGGGCTGATAGCCAAAATAAATAAGAAACTCTTACAACTCAACAATAAGTATAATAACCCCATTAAAAATTAACAAAAGACTTAAATAAGCATTTCTCTAAAGAAGACATACAAACTACCAAGTAATATATAAAAAGATGTTCAATATCACTGATCTTAAGAGAAATGCAATTCAAAATCACACTTGCTAGGACACCTATTATTTTAAAAACAAAGATAAGTGTTGGTTAAGATATAGAAAAATGGAAACCAACTACTCTGCTCTTGGGAATGTGAAACAACAAAGCTTTAATGGAAAACAGTGTGGAGGTACCTCAAAAATTTAAAAATGGCACGATCCTGATCCAGCAACCACAACTATGGGTATATATCCAAAAGCCATATTACAACCCCACGCTTATTACAGCATTATTCATAAAAGTCAAGATATGGAAACAACCTAAACATCCATCCACAGATGATTGGATAAAGAAAATTATATACGTAACTGTTTTGACACAGGGCTGGAAATACCTAAAGCAAATGTGATTCGGTGAAAGGAAAGAGAGATTTATCAATGACTTCAGGATGGGAAGCCTACTTACTATTAAGTTAGAGCACATTGGATAACTTAGAAATTTCGGAACTCTGGTAGGGCTCCCCTAATCAAGCTGCACACGAATAGTAACCTACAGTGCAGTGAGCCAATGGCATTCTTTATTGCTCAATCCAATCTCCATCCCATGTCTATTCTTTGGAGCTCAAAGCATCCTATTTAATAAATGCTTTAACAAGAAAAAAATCAACAATAAATGATTATTTTTATAAAAAGCCCATTATCTTTAAATAAAAGTTTAAATAGAAAATGAAAGTATTATGACACATGAATTCTATGCTATATTAAAAACTACTATGGACTGAACAGTTGATATAGCATACATTTATTACCGTACACTTTTAAAGGTCAGCAATCTGGACATAGCTTAACTGAGTTCTCTGCTTTAGGGTCTCACAAATACAGGTTTATAAAAAAACACAGTGAAGAGTAGAAGACACTATGTAGTATAGATTTTATACTTCCAATATGAATTTCAGCATTGTCAAAACTAATTGGTAGTGCTAGAAAGTAGACTGACTCTAGCATAAAGACAGATGCGGAGAGGGGGAACACAAAGGAAATTTCCTAGGTCAGTAGAGTAGATTATGTAATATCTGGATTTTTAAAATTTGATCTGATAATAGTTTGGTAATAATTTTTGCATGTCTGTTCCTGAGAAATATTAGAATGCCATTTCCTTTTCTGGTGATGACACTGCGGATGTTCAGTTTCAGGGTTCTGATGTTAATATAAGGGAATGTTTGTACGAGAACAGTTTTTTCTTCTCTAATGTTAGACTTTACCAATAAAGCCTATGGGAGCTGAGTATTTTTGTGGGAAGTCTTTCAAACAACATATATGGTATATTTAACAGATAAATGGCTATTCAAATTTTTCATTTCTCCCCCTCTCTCTCTCTCTCTCTGACTGTGTGTGTGTGTGTGCGCGCATGTGTGTGTGTGGAATTTGAACTTCTGAATATTTCTGGTACAAAGTTATATGTAATATTTTCTTACTAGAGATTATCAACATTATTAACCTTTTCAAAAAACAAATTTTGGGGTCGATTTTATTTCATTGATTTCTGCTTTAAAATTTATTATTTCACCTCCTTGCATTTACTTAGGGTTTACTTTGTTGTTCTCAATTGACTTCTTAAGGTAGAAACTTAAGAGTGTTGATACAATAATTTTTCTAATATATAATTTTAAACTATAAATTTATCTCTATTTATGTTTTAGCTTATATAACACATGTTTATATACATTTTTCTTTTATCATTCACTTTCAATAATGTTTTTCCCAATTTCTCTTGCAGTATCACCTTTATTTCATTGTTTACAGAAAAATGTAACCCTCAACTTGCAAAACATTTGGGATTTTCAAGATACCTTTGTGTTGTTAAATGTTAAAGTATATTTTATAAAGACTTTTAACTTTTTGCAATTTATGCAACTTTGCTTTATAGATTAGCATACTGCATATCTTGAGGTATTAGGTCTGAAATTAATAACTTGATAGCAATGAAGTTGCAATTTAGGTTTAATCTTTAATCTGTTAATATCTTAATAACACAATACTATTTTCTAGTTATTACCATTTTAATAACTTTATTGAAATACAGAATTAGGACACTGATAAAACAATTGTCACTGTTAATTTATATTTGGCTCTGGTCCTCAAAATTTTTTTAATAAATATAATTGGCTTAAATAATTTGAAGTGTAATAATTAAAATTCATATATTAGATTTCCTTCTATAAGATAAAACTTGAATACCCAGAATAAAAGATGACATTATTTAGATATAATTTTAATTGAGGTGTTATTTTTCCATATATTATTTTGCACCATGTTTAAAGAGCAATGAACAAAACTTACTATTTTTTATTTATCTAACTCCAAAATTTTGTTTGTTATGCAAACATAACACAATTTTTATGACTAACCCATACTTGTACTGCTTTCTCTACTTTGTCTGTAGTCAACTGTCAGTATATTAGAAAACTGTACTTTAGATATAATATTATTCCATTATAACTTATAAATTTTATTATTTAAGAAATTAAAGTGTGAGATAGTTAAAAGCATTTTTTGGAATTTTTCCTGCACTATCATCTAAAAAAAATTAGGTGGACACTAATGAATTTTTTGGAATTCATAGTACAATTTAAAATTTCCTTTAGAGAAAAATGGAAAACATATGACTTTGTCAATAATAGCCATACTGTCAGTTACATAGATGTTTGAACAAATACATTTATTTTTATTTGCAGAAATTTAATTAAAAAAAGAAACTTACTCCAAGAAACACCTCAGCTAGATAAGGTTCTAATTATTAGAGTATAGTAATTTGCACAACTTCAATAATTTATAGAATGAGTGATGTGACAAAATCTACATTCAGACAATTTTACATGTAAATGTGTACCACATCAGCTCATTGTGGTGCCTGATTTATATTTGACATGGAAAAGTGTTCTTTTCTAAAACTTCAGCAGTAAAGCTGGTCTTACATACCAATGAATCAGTTTAGAATAACCATTTTCTTTTAAAATATATATCAAATACTTATACGAAATTGCCTTTGTGTTATCCGTGCTGGCATATTTGCATTTGTCAGCAACATTTTAATATGATGTTTTATTCCATAGAATGGCCTGATATTGAAAATTTTAGATGTGGTGATTTTTTGGATAAAAGAGTTTTTGGTCCTGGCTACCTCTCTGCAGCACCCTGTAATCCACACCATTTAGGTGGTGACATTCTGCCTCAGAGTAGAGGGGAGCCTGATTTCCAGGTATGTCCTCTCCATTTGCAACACAAGGAGACAGGGAACATTCATGGATCATCTCGTTGCTTTTAAACAAAAAGGGATTGTTTTATGTATAAAATTGCTAGATACTAGTATGCAACCCTGTACAAAATGCTGACTCTGAATTTGTACTAAGGGCTAGTCCTGAAATATAAATGAGAAAACAATGACAAAAAATACATTATGAAACATGACATTTTTGTTTTTGTTGCTTTATAATGGATTCAATTATTAAAGAAACTCTTTTGTTATATTCTATAAAGCATCTTTATTATTGCCTTTGTAAAAGGACAAGTGTCACATCTCTGTGATTTCTTACTTTTACTCAAAATTAAGATTCTATCCTAAAAATAACCATGGTTATTTATTATTCATTGTAGGCTAAACACTCCAGCAATTTCAGAATCATAGATAATTCTCAGCAATGTTCCTTTGTTATAAAAATGAACAAACATGAATGGGAAAGATTTTGTGTTATCTAAGCAGACATTACATTTTATTTTAGCACATCAACTGTTCTATATGTTTGTCACAATTACAGCTTTTTGGCTTACAATCCACAAATTTAAAATTGCTAAAATTGGCCTTGACAGGCCCCGCTAATTGGCTCCCAAGGAGCCATTATGTTCTACCTGGTGAACAGTCCGTGAAGTACACAGCCACTTGTCCACACCATGCACAACGCTAATTACAAAGCAACAGGAGATATCACATGGTAATAGACCATGCACTGTTATTAGTACATAATAATTCCAAACCCAAGTCATCAATTACAGTGCTCTCACTGCCTTGAACAAAATGGCACTGTGCAGAAACGATCACTTGGGGACCCTCTCTGAGTAGACACCATGCTATTTTTATGGTCTTAAATGACTCATTCTCCTGATCTTGCTAAGGAGATTAGAAACCTTGTCTAGCCACCAAACACACACACACAAAATTAAATTAAATTAAATTAAATTAAACAGAAAAGGACACAAAAATTCTCCTATGTCTGCAGTTAGAAAAATAAATATGATTGAAAATGATATTTATTGGAAAACTAGTGGTAGAGTTTGATTTTATTACAATCCAATGTTTTAATTTAGAAATAATTTTAGAAAATATTAAATACACTATTAATTTTAAATCTATTTTAGTAATATTTATTTACTTGCTATACTAATACACATGTATCAGAGGTGTCATTGCTATTATGCTTTCAGGATGATGAATTACATCCATACAGAAGTGCTCTGATTTGGTTTAGTGAATCATTTTGACAGAGTAGGCAGGAAGGTAGATATGAGCAGAAAAAAAGAGAAATTGTCCCAATTCATTATAAGCTGCCTCTAAATTAAAAAGATAAAAGTCATCAGAAAAGCAATGGAAAGAAAGGAACTTGCCTGTTTGGATGCCCAGTAACAGGTGTCCCTAAATGAAAAAGGAAAGCAATGCAAAGGAAGGAACTGGCCTGCTTGAGGGGGTGTCCATTAGATACCCCTAAAATAAAGAGACAAAATCCTCTGTAAAGACATGCAGAATAAGGAATCAGCCCTGGCCCTTTATCAGCTATCCTCAAATGGGAAACATAAGATGATCAGAGAAATGCTAGACAAAGGGGAAAGAGCCTCACTTACCCAACCATAAGTCCTGCTTCCCAGCACTATGCTATTACGTAGCGTTCCTTCTTTCAGATACATCACAAAAGAGGAAAAGGGGGAGAAAGTTCCACCTATACCTATAAAAACCCCCAAACAATGTAAGGGGGTGCTAGTTCCCTCTCTTGGGTCAGCCCACTCCATTTCTCAGAATGTACTTTTCTTTAGTAATAAACTCTTAACTATCTTTTTTTTCTCATTCTAGTCTCCATTATTTTTTCTTTTTCTTGTTAGATTTATCAGGGTGACATTGATTAGTAAATATTTCGTAGACTCCAGGTATACAATTCTATAATATGACATCTATGTTTTGTGTATATACACCCCAGTGTTCATCTTAACTATCTTAGGCTTTGCAAACTATCTCTCAACTAAGTTCTTCCCTTCAAGGGACAAGGACTGAGGGAAAATTACCATTTCACAGTAACAGTTTCAAAATAATATAGAAACATCTTTTTAAAAGCTTAATTTATTCCAGACTAAGTCTGAGATGTTTCTCTACTTACTTAGTTACTTTCTTTTGACAATTTATTTTATAATCAAGTTCAGTTCTGTGCCAGACTTGTTAGATCTTGGCTTGGGGTCATTAACTCTGATCTTTTCTTCAGTTAAAAAAAAAAATGCAGATTCTTATAATCAGGCACCTTTCTAAAGATTTTATTCCTCCTTTCACTGTTTTCCTTAAAAAATAAGTTTTAATATCTTTAATTATAATTTAAAGCACATATATTTTAACATAATTTTTAATTTTGCTAAATGAAGTATAATCCCTTTAATTATTAGCTTTCTTACTGGTAGTAGACTGTTTCCTTAACTCAACGTCTGTAACTCAGTGGAGAATAGAAATGAAGACAAAATAAAATTTAATATCTATAAGAAGGCCCATCTCACAGATTTTGTTTATAATGAAATCGTCTATGCACAAAACAGGATTGAATCACAACTTTCATTCATCTGTATCTATTCCAAAAATTCAAAGTAAATCAGATATGAATTATATATCAGTTTGCTTTATGAACCATTTTACATTATAATTGTGATTTTTTTTTGCTAAGAAATACTTATTTATTATTATATATCTTGAACAATTCAGAATTTCCCCACATAAAATGAGCTTACGAACTGGGACTTGAAGTTACATGTCTTCTTGTTTGATCAAAAGGCACTTAAAGAAATTTAATTTCTAAAAGCTATTTCTGTGATTGTGTTTTAGATTCCTAAAACTCCCATACCCTAAACAAAGTTTCTATGACTTTTTAATTATCATGAATGTTCTTGTGGCAGAAGACTATTCAACTTGAAACCACATTTTCAGACTTTAAGCCATAATTCATAATTATTCATTATATTTGTTTAACTGTTAGAAAATTTCACCAGAAAGTCAGGGAGATTTATGGTTTATTGTTCAATCCCTCTTTCCATCACTCATTTAAATAACAGTTGCAAGTTTTCCAAACACTTTAAGTCTGAATCTCATCAACTCTTCCTAAAAGTGGGTTGTGTTTGGGACCTGGAAATAATTAGGTCCTTTGTATTTAAACGAAAAACGTTAAGTTCCTAGTCCTTCACGCCAAACTCATTTTGATAAAGGGCTTTTGTGTGGGCCAGATGACTACACCTAATTACTACATCTTAAGCTGCTTAATTGCTAATATATCTTCGAAACAAAAGGACAACTCATGAAATAGGAGAAAATATTTGCAAAACATCTATTTGATAAGGGTATTAATATACAAAATATATGTAAATAAACTCCTACACTTTGATAGCCAAAAAAAAAAAAAGAGAGATACTATTATAAAACACAGGCATAGGAACAGATGAACAACATCATTAATCATCAGAAAAATGCAAATCAAACTTATAATGAGATACCTTCTCACAGATGTTAGAATGGCTATTACCAACAAGACAAGTAATAGCAAGTGTTGAAGAAGCTGTGGAAAAAAAGAAACCCTCATTCACAGCTGGTAGGAATGTAACCGGTACAGTCAGTCGTTAACAGTGTGGAGGTTCCTCACAAAATTAAGAACAGAATTACCATATGACTCAGCAATCCCTCTTCTGGGCATCTACCCCAAATACCTGAAAACATTTATCTGTAAAGATCTATGTACCCCTATGTTCTTTGTAGCATTATTCACAATGGTCAAGACAAGGAAACAACCAAAGTGTCCGTCAACAGATGATTAGATAAAGGAGATATAATACATGTACACAGTGAAATATTACTCAGCCACAAGAAAAGATAAACTACTGCCTTGGTGACCACATGGGTGGATCTTGAGATTATCATGCTAAGTGAATTAAGTCAGATACCAAAAGTGAAGAACCATATGAGTTAACTCGCATGTGGGATATAAAGCTGAAAGCAATGAACAAACAAGACAAACAAACGAACAAAAATCCATAGACATGGACAACAGTTTAGTGGTTACCAGATGATAAGAGGGTTGGGGAAGTGCTAGAAGAGAGTAAAGAGGACCAACTCTATGGTGATAGATTGAGACATAACTTTGGGTGGTGAACACTCAATATAACATATTGATGATGTATTATAGAATTATGCATTTGAAACCTATATAATTTTATTCACCAATGTCACACTGATAAATTTAATATAAATTTTTAAAAAAGAAAAAAATACTCTAGAATTCACCAAATTGTAGAATTGCTTCTTCAGTTTGGGTCACAGGTATCCCTAAACATCTATCAAGACTGTGCCAGGTGTCTACAGCATGAATAATAAGATGGAATATATTTTCAGAATCTCATAGTTTTCCTAAAACTGAAGTACATAAAATGTAATTATGATGGAAAAATCACATAGGATGTGTCCAATTCCTCTTTTACAATTATCCTCTACTAATTTATAATAAAATTGTGTATCTTTTACTTACCGCAAATTTAATTTGTTACATTTCCCTTCGGTCATAGCATTAAAACTTTGGCATTAAACACAGTTATGTTATTATTTAAAATATGTGAACAGTTACATTTTTGCAACCATTTATATTACAAAATTTTAGGTACCATAAGTTTTCAAAATGTTGCCGGGGAAGGTGAGCAAAATATTGGAATACCTCTTCTATAGCTTCAGTGATCTCGATGAAGCAGGAAGCAAATACAGTAGTTGTTAGCAAGGAGGTACTAGGAAATTTGAAGGTTTGAAAAGAGAAGAGGTGAAATTGTCTCAGAGAATGGGAGTGTGAATTTAGGAAACAGAAGATCATGGCACATCAACTGACAGTATCTACTTGAGGACAGTTTAAGAAATGAATAAATAAGACATTGGTTAGTAAAATTATATATCTTTAAGTTTTCCATGGTTACTAGAGCATAAGAGAGAGAGGAGTGATGGTTTTATACAGATTTGGGGTTTCACTATTAAAGTGAATGGAAATAGCACTCCCTAAGCTTCAATTTCAAAGCAAATGTCATATAATGATTTAGATTATTCTAAATGTAAAATTAAAATAACAAAATGTGACTAGATTAAATCGTTCTTTGAAAGTAGACCATTATTATGTAAAATTAAGATACTAGTTTTACTAATTAGGTTTACTTATTATGATTACTACCCATTTCAAATAAAAAGTATAAAATATAAAATTTCTTAAATAAATTTATAAACTCTCTATATAATTATTTTTAGAAAATATCTAAGAAAGTAAAAAATTAAATCTATTAGAAATAGACTTAATTCTCCATTCACTTATAATATACTTTATTGTATATCTCTAAAATTATAAAATGAGAATTTCAACACTAGGGGTTGTACAGGAGTCCTAATAGAAACTCACATTGATTCATGAAGGAAACCTAAAAGACCCAGAAGAGTTTTTAAATATATATATACATATAATTAAAAAACAAATATAATTCCACACCCCAAAAATAAATAAAACTGTAACCTATATTACTTGAGAAAATTGACTATATGTGAGATTATATTGAATACTTTTTGAAAAAAATTATTGATGAGTAAGCAGTATTGTAACATTTAAAATGAAAAAAATAGGCAATTTTAAACAGCCTATGTTGTACTATAAAAAGATATACATGAAGTACTGCTTACTAAGTGGTAATAGTGAAAGAAGTGATTTTCTTTTCAAAGATAAATGTTGACATAAGTACAGGGTGAGGAGGGGCTAAAAATCTAAGCAAGCTATAATTCTCATCTTCTAAAATAGGAAGCCAAATGATAACGTATAACACGGTAAATAAAGATATAGTGGTGTATGAGAACAGTTGGAACAATGAAAAGTACTGCCTTTAGAAAGATGGTGTTTAGAGGAAAAAAAGCCAGGGAACTTCTGCTGTTGATTTTTCATAAGCTCATAGCACTATGTGACTTTAAAACTATGTAAACTTATTACTCAGATATAAAGAAAACCAACTTAAAAATACCATTGAGGAAAAGGCCCTCAAATACCAAGTAAGCCTAAACAGATAATGTGAAATAAACATCACCTATAAATGTAGTGAAAACACAAACCTACATATACGCCCACTTGTAATGAAAACACCCACGCCATTTCCTACACAGGAAAGCAATTTGGATGGCACTTCTGATGTTTGACAGTTCACACGAAAAGGCTAACAATACATAATGGTTTGGGTAATACAAATTATTATAACATTTATCTCCCTAAAATCTTTAGTTTTTTTATTTTTTTGATGTTTGATCAAATTATTTTTCTAGTGTTTTTATTTTATTAAATGTATTGGGGTGACATTGTTTAGTAAAATTATATAGTTTTCAAATGTATAATTTTATAGGACATCATCAATATATTACATTGTGCGTTCACCACAAAACGTCAGTTCTCCTTCTATCACCATACCATTTGACCCCCTTCACCCTCTTTTACCACCCCTGCCCCCTTACCTTCTGGTAACCACTGAAAACTTACAGATACAATGCACAATGCATTCTTACTGGAGGAGATATAAAAATAAGTGTTTTAATTGGTCACCATTTGAAAATTATGTTGATAAACATGATTTGATCCACTTCAGAATAATATAACAACCAGTTTAAATTGTGATGAAAAGGAATAAATGTGTTCTGCTTCCTCTGGGCCACTCTCCCCAAGCAATTGAAGCACATTATGATTACTTTTTTGGATGTGATTAGGAAAGCAGAATGAGCCACCAATTCTGGAAGTTAAACAGCTGAAATGGTAAATTATTTCAGAACAGATGTTTAAAAGAAGCGAAACCAAAACTTGAGAGGAAAGAATGGGTATTAGAGAAATGGAAGAATCTTCTCAGTGACTTTTCTTTTAGTTCATTTTTAACAAACACAACATGCCACATCACTGACTATATGAAAACAGTTGCTTTTATTACATTTGAATAGTTCTATGGTAACTCTAACTTTTGAAAATATAAGTATTAAAATTAAAATCCTAATTTTGTATATTCAAGAAATAGTTAGAAATAGAGAAATTACATAACTTGGCCATGACTGTATTACTCAGTTGAGTAATTTCTGGAGACAAAATTCAATTATAGCTCTGTTTTCCCTAATGTGGTCATGGCAATACACCGCTTTATACAGTTGGTGTAACTCTGGGTTGTTTTTGTTTGTTGACAGCATTGTAGGAACTACTCGGTGGAAAGTTTGCAAGCTTAATTGCCTGATTTTGGGGATGATGACAGCTCTGATGGCCATTCCAGAAAAAGCATTACAAAATTGCTTTCAAGCGTAGACTACTGGCGTTAGTATTAACTTCCCAAGGGTGGGGTACTTCGAAGGTGATTGCAGTGATATTCATCAATGAGGTATGTAGCACTTTCTCTAGGATGAGTTTGCAAAATTAATTTCTAATCTTCTATGTCTAATGTAACAAAAACTATTACAGTACAAGCAAAATTTATCAGCCTGCACTCATCGTTGATCTAGAGATGGGAAGATTATCCTGGATTATCCAGCTGGGCCTAATATAATATAATCACAATGATTCCTATAAGTGGAAGAGAGGCAGAAGAGAATAAACCAGAAAGATAGCATCGTGATCACCACTTAACCCACTGTTGTTGGCTTTGTTGGTGGAGGAATGGGGCCGTGAACCAAAGAATGTGGGCAGCCTCTTGAAGCTTGAAAAGTCTGGGAAATGGATTCTCCTGAGAGCCTCCTGAAGAAGTGAGGCTGTCTGCTGATAACTTGGTTTTATCTTTTTTAGACCCATTTTTGACTTTGTCCTCCAAAACTGTAAGGAAATAAGTTCATGTTATTTACAGCCATTAAATTTGTGGTAATTTTGTTTGTTTGTTTGTTTATATGTTTCTTTCGCTTCGTTTTTATACCAGATACAGGAAACTGTTACGCCTACTATCTGGGCAGCAAAATTTTGTCTCTTCCTATGTTAGGTTTTCAGCTGGTACTCTAACAGAAAGGCAGATTAACAAGAGAAAAACAGTTTATTAACATATGCAGTACACGTCCTGCAGGAGAAGCCTAAACAAATAAACTAAGAGTGGGAGTTTATGACTCTGGCTTACATGGCATCTTCAACAATGAACAGTAAACTTGCAGAGGAAGCACAGTACAATGGAAAGGTTTTGTTGTTGTTGTTGTTGTTGTTGTTGTTGTTGTTTTTCTTGGCTTCCAAGGTGGCAACTATGAAAAGGTAAATATATGGGAGGGAACTAATGGAGTAAGTTGTGTTTACAGATTCCTGTGGGCCATCTCTGGGCTGATAAAAGTCTCTCTTTGGTAGAAGGTGAATTTATACCATGCCTTTAAGCAGAAACAGGGAGAGTACAGAGAGCTTTTCCTGCATTTGCTGCTTCTTAATTGCCTTTAGCTCAGAACAATTTTTAATGTCAAGGAGGCATATTTTGGAATGACACATTCTGGTTTCTTTCACAACTGTATGCTAGTATCTTTGCCAGATGTTGGCAATAGAGTATTCAAGAAGACGGAAAAGCCTTCTTATCCTGTCAGAGCTTACATTTTAGAAAGTATTAAAGAAAATAAAGAAACAAGCCAACAAACAAAATCAGGTTAATATCTATGAAAAGAAAAGCAAGATATTGTCAGAGTAAGAAAAGAAAGACCTCAAATTGATCTGGAGTTTTCAGAAGGCTAGAAAGTCTCAGAAAACTACACAGGCACTGATAATTATAAAATTAGCAGTTAACTATGGTCAGAACACTATAAAATGGCATTTCCAAGACACAACAGTGAGTTCAGAAATTGTAAAGAATAGAGGAATCAATACCCAGAGAACGGAAGTATGGCATTTTGATAAGAAAGAGTTTACTGGAAGGGTGTAAGTGAAGATTTTGGAAAAGCAGTTGAAAATATATCATACAGAATTATGTAGGCTATGGTAGACAGTTTAGATTTTTATAAAAACTACTATGTAAACCAGCTAATAATTTAAGAGAGGGGGTGAATTATCAAACATAAAATTTTAAAGATGATTTCCTACAGATAGACAGTGCTGGGTGGAACAAGAATGAAAGCAGTTTCAGATAAAAATGTTGTGGCTTTTATTAGTTCAACTGCAGCAAAATGGGGAGTGTTAAATAAGTGAGATAGGGCAAGAAGAACTATTAATGAAATGGATGGGGGAGATAAAAAATGAAGAATTATGAGTGACGACTGGGTTTTAAATTTAATGAACTGGATAGATGCCAATGCAATTTACTAAAATGGGAGAGATTTTCTAAGGAACAGTTTTGGGAACAAAATATGGACTTCTATTTTAATAGGTTAATTTTTATAGGACTAGAAGAAATCTAGATGAAAACATTACATTATTTAATACATGGATATATATAAACAAACACATAGGTGTATGCACATGAGGGCTGTCTAGAAAAAAATCAGCCATAAATTCCTCTATTTTTCATATTACATGGCTAGATACTTTCCAGACAGCCCTATATATATATATATAAAAACACACATACATACAAGATGCACACATACATATATGGTTGTCTTTGTGTATAAATTTTAATGAATAAGACCACTGTATTTTATTTGGAATATTTAAAAGGTAAATAAATGTTAGCAATGTTACTGATATTGTTATATAATATTTTTATTTTAAAAGTGATAGATTTTTGAGGTTATAGTTAATGAGCTTTTTGTCATAATATTGGTGAATGAAATGGATCATATATGGGCAAAATAGATAAAACTGTACATTAACAACTGGTGTTAAAAGATTATAAACCAATAGTTCTTGGAACCAGTTAAAAATAAAACAAAAAAACATTGATATGATTGAAAAGTTTCTTTTGCTATTTTATAAAGAGATTATAAATATATATTTTTGATGTCAGGACAGATAAAAAATTTGAATTCAAATTAAATAATGTGGTAACTGGTATATAAATATTCATTAATATGCTTCCTTTTCTATCCAAACAAACCGTAATTGTTAAATGCTTTGAATTCTCAAAAGCATTTGTGTCTTGTCAAGTTTTTTGCTATGGGCATGTGGCATATGGTGTAAATCAAATTTCATCAAGGCTAAATTAAAGACATTTATGGTTTATGATTATAATTATACAAGTGTAAAGCATAGGCCAGAAGCCAGGGAGATGATCAGCACCGAATTTGTAAGTAAAAACCATAGGAATTGATGTGATGACTGAAAAAGCATAAAGAGAAAGAAACAAAGCAAAACAAAACAAAACAAAATCTCAGGAGTGGGTCCTGAGAAACTTCATGGTAAAATACTGGGAAAAATATAAATGGCAAATGAGGTGGGAGAACAAACCCAAGAATTAAATGAAGGTGATTTAATCCAAGATGAAATCATGAGTCATCTTCTGTATTAAATAATAGGTTGAGTAAGAGGAGGACATGTCTGTACAAACATACAAGTAATGGCAGCCTAGATGTCATTCCTTGAAGTGGGAAGCTTATGGAACTCCTCAAGAGTGACTGAATGCAGGGCTGGGGCTTCCCCAGGGTAGAGCAGAAGGTGAAGACAGACATCAGCTCTTTTTCTACGCTAGAGAGAGGAAGCACAGACACCTGTGCGAACGGACACCAGGACTGGTAATTGACTTTTTAAATAATCATTAATTTATCAATCTCATTTCTGAATTGTTTAACTATCTTCTCTAGGAAGGAATAACTTCTGTTCATTCCTTTACTAGTTAAGAACTTAATGTTCTTCTAAAGCCAGTGGTTCTCAACCTCTGGGTCGCGACCCCTTTGGGGTCGAAAGACCCTTTCACAGGGGTTGCCTAAGACCATCAGAAAACACATATTTATGCGGACATGTACTTATGCAGACCAGTCACACATGTGTAGAGAGGAGCTACCAATAATTTTAATGGTTGGGGGTCACCACAACACAAGGAACTATATTAAAGGGTCGCAGAATCTAAACCTAGTAAAATGGAATTAAAATTTCAATAGTTTCTCCTTATGTGTAGGCTAAAATTTATACCCTTGATGTAAATTCAGTATTTTTCACAGTCCCATCCAGCTTTCACTGAAAACATATTATACTTGGCATGGATTTTGTAGCTATCAAGTAATTACAAAACCATGTGAATTCTTGATCTGAATACCAGTCATTTTAATAAAACTTTAAATTGAAGGGTAACCTTCATAGAGAAAAATCACCCTAATAATAAATGAGCTCAATGAAGTATCTCAAATGGAACATACCGTTATAAGCACGATCTGGGTCATGCAATAGAACATCATGCACACCAAAAAGTCTCCTTTTATGCCACTTCCCCTTCACTACGTTTTATCCTCTCCTTCATATAGATACAGTATCAACTTCTAAAGCAACTTTACCAGTTCTGAGTTTTATGTAAATGGAATCATAGAATATCCATTATTTTGGGTCTGCCTTCCTTCATCCAATACATTTGTGATTTTCATACATGCTATATTTATAGCAGTGTTTTCATTTATTTTTTTACTGTAAAGTTCTTCATTTTATGAAGCAAGTTACCACATTTTATCTACTTAAATTTGAACTACAAATAATGGTGCCATTAATATTTGTGCACAGAATGAGAGTGTATGTATACATTTAAACTATGATACAAACTATCTGAATGACCACACATTCAAAAATTCAGGGGAAGGGTTCCCTGCCTAGAAACCATAAAATCAATTATGTCTAAATACACGATAGAATTGGATATCATCACAAAACAGAACTCCAGCACGCATGCACACACACACACACACACACACACACACACACACACACACACCACCTACTGACAACAGGGAGAGTGGTACAAAATGAAGTCATGAAAGAAGACAGCATCTCGATGTTATAAGTCTTATTGTCTATGATAATTGAATTTGAACTTCAAAGAGAAATGATGAAAAAAATTTTAAACCACCTTTTTTGAGGTAGGATTGGCATATAAAAAGCGATAGTTACATGATATGTTATAGTATAGGAAGAGGATGCTTATGATTTGTTCTCTGTAGTTACAGTGGAAATGAAGAGTAAAGTAGATTGTTTTGTGAGTTATTGATAAATTAGTTGGTAGGGGAAACACATTTTAAGAAGGAAGGAGGAATCAGAGATAACTCTGAAGTTTTAAATTGAGCACCTAGACAGATGGGTGCTTACTCCCCAAAGACTGAAGGAGGTTCCAAACTGGTGATGCACAATGTAGGGAACATAAAAATAATGGTCATTTTAATAGAAGAAATAATGCCAAATACAGAATAAGTACTCATAAATATTATTTTTTCTGTTTCAGCATTTAGGATTTTTAGAAATAAACTTTCATTTTCAAAACCACTACTACTCATTTAGGAGATAACTTATTTAAATCAATAAAAGACAATGGAAAAAAAAGAAAACTATATATACTACCCACCTATGAAATATGACTTACTGTATTAGACATTTTACAAATGTATTGTTTAATTTTTTAAACAATTTAGGAGTGTATTTAATAATGAGGGCTAATAATACGCTGCCGTTAAAAGAGCATAAGTAATGCTCTAAGACATGCTTTCCCCATAAAATATGATGAGTCAGTATCACATGTAGTTTTTGGAACATAAATTATATGAATTTTATTCATCTCTCCCAAGCTGCTTCTCCCTACGACATAATGGTACTCTCCCACAGTAATGTTGCAGTGTGATAACGCTGACATAGAGACATGACTGTCATTACAAATTAACCACTGAGAAAGGCATTCGTTGCTAAGACAATCATGGATATGATGTTCAGGATGGAGCACAATCTTTATAAGAAGTACAATATCTATTATGTTCTGTTTTATATGAAAGAAAGGTGGAATCACAGTTTAAATATTCAGATTTTTTTCCCCTTAGAAATGTATCAACTGCCGGAATGAAAGTTAAAGGAAGCGATGCCTAGTCTAGGATATTTTCCAGTTTTCAATAAATTAATAAGGCATTTTACAAAAACTTTATATAGCAGCTTGTAGATGGTCAGCATTATGTGAAAATTTGTTTGACCTAAATATACATCCAAAGTATAATAAAATAGTAACTTTGTGGGACTTCCCATATTGGGATATGAGGCTATGGTGCCATAAAGAGATACTTTGATTAGCAATTAAAATGAGATTGCATTGAATGTAATTATTTTGTTTTTGTTTTTATTACTTCACATGAGTATAAAATTTTTATTATTGACTTAATATATTTATATATTTTGTTCAGGTTTATATTTTTCCAGAGTTGATCACATCTTTTCATCATGTAGTTGACAGTTCATGCGTTAGAATAAAATGACATAGTTACCAGATATTACTAGCAATGATTATGGATGCAAGGGAGTTCCCTGGTGGGGCAGTGGCTTAAGGCTTCGGCGCTGGTGCTGTCAACACTGCGGCCTGGGTTCGATTCCCAGCCAGGGAGCAACCCACATACAAAAAAACCCAAAAAACAAAAACAAACAAACAAAACAAAACAATGATTATGAATGCAGTGATTTGTAAACCCTGTTTTTGTTCTTTGAAACAGTATTTTAATGTCATTTAATTATTCTAATTTTGTATATGTGCTTAAAGTATAATTAATTACGGAGATAAAAATAAGAATAAACGTCATATCATCGCATTTAAAAGATAAGGTTTTATCTGCATTAAAGAAGTAGAATTTTACAAACTCATTTTAAACTCTAAGACTACTGAGAAGAATTCCCAGTGTAAATAATGTTAATCATTAGATTTTTATGATTAAAAAATATTATATAATATTATTAATCATGCAACTATATTTGTGTGTGGTACATCTTTAAGTGTGTATGTGTTCATTTGTATGTTTTCTGGGTTTACAAATCATTCTGATATATTAGTGGAATAAGATTTTGACTTAACTTTAGCTACGTTAATGAGCTTTTTATTCTCATTAATTCTTTACTCTCTAACCACCAGACTTTCTAGACTTTGGTTTTCATAGTTTAGAAAAGTAACATGAGGATAAAGAAGTGAGTTCTTGACTTTTAATATTCCAGAGCTAGGAATCTGGATACATATATGAGAGAGTTCCAACCCCCTCCAACCTCTCACTAAGAGATTAAAATTTTTTTTTCTTGTCTTTTTGAGATACTGAAGTAAGGCAGAGTATCAGAGCAGGTTGATGTTGGAGTAGGTCTTAAAGTTCAGGTGGGAGGTGAAACAAATAAAAGTCCCTTATTTTGAAACTTGCTTAATGAGGTTATGACAGACTCATTTTCCAGGTAAGATACAAGAAAAACCAATGAACTTCACAGAGGAGAAACAGTATCCAGGCTAGTGGATAAACAGTATGGGTTATATACAGTGGTTATGTTCAATGTATAAGTAGATGGAATGAAAGCAGACACATTCCCTATATAGCCCCACAAGGAAAAAGAAGCAAGATGATCTTCCCCCTTGGCTAAGAAAGTATGGCACTGAGAGCTATGGAAAAGGAGAGGACTTGTCAGAACACTCAGAATGTGGCAGTGTATGGTGGAATAAAAAAAATGTGGAGACAATGTGGAAACACAAACATTTAATCTCATGACAGTATGAAGAACCATATAAGAAGGTGGACAGGTTGTGGATATTAACTTGGTTGGATGGCAACCAAGAGACCAGATGACCTCTTCTCACTTCATGTGGCATTTCAACAATAATCATATAGGTGCTCCTTCCAAGATAAAGTTAAGAAAGATAAAACAAAACTTTGAATAGACTAACTTTATTCTGAATTGTCTACTTTTCATTTTATTCTATAAGCAATCAGACAGAATTTGAATTAAAATTGTTTCCCACCCCATACAAATCTGAGTTATGAAGAGAATTGACCCTCTGATTTAAGCATTTAACTGAGGCATATAGAGTCAAGAGACTTACAATATTTACAAATGTAGACATTAATAAGTGTGATGTTTAAACCCAGGTCTTCACAAGGTACAAATATGGAGGTATGAATCACTGATAACCATTTAGAAAGATAACTAGGACATCTGGTATATTTTACCTCCTAACATTAGAATCTTGTGTAATCCCCTCTCCTTAAGTACAACTGAAACTAGTGACTTGCTTCTAATGATATAAAATATGACAAAAGTGATAAGGTGTCACTTCTGAGATTAAGTTAAAAATGACCAAGACTTTTTTTTATCTTGCTAACATTCTTTCTCTATATCTTGTTTCATAATTCCTTGATGAAGAAGATCATTTGGTAAAGGACTGAGGGTGACCCCTAGACAATCAGATAACGAGGAACAAACACCCTCAATCCAACAGCCCTGCAGTAAACCGAATTATTCCAACAAGTAGTTAAGTGCACTTAAAAGCAGATTTTTCCCCAGTTGAATCTTCAGATGAGAATACAGGCTCTAAGTGAACACTTGATTGCAGCCTGTAAGAGTATGAAGCTGAGGACCTAGTAAGGACAGGACTGGATTCCTAACCCACAAAACTATGAAATAATAAGTGTTGTTTTAAAATGCTTAAAAAATAAAAAATAACTGAGGCAGGCCAGAGGGAGATGAAGAACCAAGACTTGGAAGGAGTCATGGTCATGGTTCAGAGGATAGAACATGGGTGTGTCTAATCAGAGACACAAATGAGGAAGCATTTGAGACAGGATCCAGTGGTGGAGCAGCAACATAAAAGCAAACAAACAACAAATAAAACAACAACAAAGGTCTTCTTTTATCATAAATTTAGAGCATGGTTCACAAGTGCAGTGAATTCTACTAATGATGGAAATTAACAATGACCCAGAATGATCAAGTAAAACATAGAGAGAAATTACCTCCCTAAAATGTTGAGAGTTCAGTTGCTCAAGGAAGGCTCAATGCCTGGGTTCCATTGAAGTTGTTTATGCTTACAGTGACATATATCTAGTAGTTTTTATTCCTTCTCATTCATCTGAAGTTGTCAGATACTATGAACTGTTAATTGTTATACACTATGACAGTTAATTGCTTATATCTATTTCAAAGAAAAGATGATCAAATATATGGATTTTATATCGATATTTTGTTTTATGTAACATAACAAAGGCAATTTGAAAATCAAGGTACATCTAGCTTCTCAGGATTATTTTGTTTTCACTTTTTCTAATTGATAAAAGTTTAAAGAGAAATAAGGATTAAGACCTGACACTTTTCTGGTTTTTACTATATGAACATTAATGTTTTATTTACACTGTGTGTGTATTAAAGCATAAAGAAAAGGATTTCAGTATCATGCAATAGTTTTGTTATTTGTACTCTGAGACAAGATCTGGACTATAAAAGCCAAATATGCAATAAAAAATAAAATGTGCAAAGTTCTATGTGGTAATTGAATTTTAAATCCCCAATTATGTAACTTTTCTTTAGACTATTGGGTTTTACCCAAAGACTATTTCCAAACCAAGGAGAGAACAGATTAAAGGCTTGTGACTCCTCTAATAGAGAGGATTCATTGCTCTTTTTGCCACCAGCATGGTCCAAACCCTTCCTAGGGATTATTGGATAGAATGTGAAAATTTTATAAATTTGAATGGGAAAAAAACACATCTTTATTTTTATCATCTTATTGAAATTTAACCTTTCTTTCAATTATGAATCTTGGTCATAAACCACATCAGTAAAAGCATTACCTATAACATTCCTAGAATGTCACACATATTTACCTATCACATTATTCTTGTTGCATATTTCCCTAAGAATTATTTGTGCTCGTCACTACTTCGGTATGTGTGCTGCCAAAGCAAGCACATGTGCTCATCACCACTTTAAAATCAGTGTTTTATTAGCATGACACTGTGTCACATTATTAAATGCATTAATATAGAAGCACATGCTTCCATATCATAACATTTTTTAATAATTATATGTTAACAGAATTAGTTTCTTTTACAATCCCACGTGTTTTTCCTTAAAAACAAAACAATGTTCTGAAAGAGGTCCATAAGTCTCATTAACCTGTCAAAAGAGGTGCATTACAAAACAAAAGGTGAGAACTCTTGTTATGAGGGAGAGGAGAGAGGAGGGGGATGAGATAAAGGCAGGAGGGGAGGAGGAGGAGGAGGAAGGGGGAGGGGGAGAGCAGTGACAATGGAGAGGAAGATGAGACCACTGAGTCTGGTGGGTGCTCACAGAGGAAATACCCACGGACAACAGAATGGGTCTGAACTTCTGCACTTGTAAATAATAGGAAAATTATTTTCTACTTTTCACCTTATTTTCCAAAATTCACCCTGGAAACTCACATGAAATCTTTCCAAGGAGCTGCTCTAAGGGAGAAGCTCCCGCATTTCCACATCGTCTGAGTGTGATTCTGACATGGGTAATGGTAACTGAAAATCTGCAATATTTATTTCAGCTCTGAAATGCCCCATGCCAGGAGGGAATCCTCATCTACTCTTCAGTATTTATGGATAATATATGCATCCACTCTCTGCACTGGGTGCTCTACCCTGTGAATTGTTTTGATTTTTTTCCTCCCTCCCTTCTTCCCTCTCTCTCTCCATAGGGGTTCCCTCCCCCTCTTTCCTCCTCTTATTTCCTGCTTGAGCACTCTCTCTCTCTATCTCCCTCTCTCTGTTCCTTACCCCCTCCCTTACACATCTTTTCCTTCCTCCCTTTTTTCTTTCCCCTTTTTTTTCTCCCCCCCAACCCCCGACTATTACAGTCAATATAATCTGAGCTAAATATGTATCTGGAGAAACACTGTTACAAATGAATATTTTTAAACCCTAAACTTTATGCTTTATAATTTTCTCAAGAATTTCTTTAAGTCTGAAGAGGATCATTATAAATACATACAGATATTAACATAGGGCCTCCAACTGTGGAGTATTTATCCTGAAAACTATCTCTAGAACAAATATACTATAGGTATACTACAGACACATTCACATTCATAGTGAAAGCCTTCAGTTGTTCATATAGATTTTCAACCATTTACTGAGCATGGTGCTTGCAATGAAATTTAAAGTATTTGTTCTCACTATGTACATTTAAAGAAAATACAGAAAAATATCTCTCTAGGTAACTATTTATAATTTGAAGCATTATCAGCATAATTATTTTCATAGTACTTATGATTCACTGATTTGCCACTATTAAAGTCTTAAGTCATGTGTCAGCAAAACATTCTCATTGCTTATGATAAAAAACACAGTAAGAATAATTAAAATAGTATCACAAAATGACAGAGGTATTTATTACATTCATGATCCTCCTTTAAAAATATCTCCAGTTTCCTAATTTTCAAACAGGTTTTAATTACATGTTATTTAATACATAAAAACCTTTACATTATTGTGCTGAGATTTTAAAGTTTTATGAAAATTTTGTAAATTCTCTCCTATGTTATTATGAAGTTTGAAACATGTCTATGTATTTTTTTCCTTTGTCAATAGGAAGTATTTGATTTCTGCCTGATTTCCTATGTTACCATTTTGGGAATCATTTCAGCCTGTTAATCAAAATAATTATTGTACTTTATGTCATATGATTTTTTTCAAAGAGATAGTCATTTTGTGAACATATTAAGTCTGAAATCCTACACATTTGTATAAATGCATTCCAAGTGTAAATCAGCAAGACGTGTGATGTCTATAATTACTATATATTAGATCCCTCCATTAAGAAAATATGATGCTCACCAACAGCTGAAACTATTTTCATGTATGTCTTTTTCTCTTGCTGGAAGCTATTATTTGTTTCCATTCCTTCCTTCTAGTTCCCTAATATTTACCATTTTCTATATTTCTCTTCAGTTATTATATTTTTCCCTGACTGATGAGTGAACATAATACTTTCTTTGTGACTCTTTTCCATCTGAAAATAATTTCAACTATTTCAACTATTGAACTTGATAAATCTGCAAATGCAGATTTTCTTGAATTCTACTCAATGGATATTATTTGATTACCTATTAGGTTCCAAGTCCTGTATCTGACACATGCCTTTTTAAAAAATTAAAAATGTACTTAACTTATCCTCTAAATGCTTACATATAGGGGGTGTCTAGATGAAAGGCAATAACCGAAATAATACAGAAATGTTACCTTATCTGAAAAGTACATTTATTGATGAAAGTACATGTAATCCAATTTGGATTCAATCTCATTGATACCTAAGAACAAAGATTCTTTAAACTAACTAAAATGAGGAATAGAAGTTTATTGCACATAGTAAAAAATATGTATTTTAACATTTATTATGAACACCAGAATAAATATTGTAAAAACTATTAAACATATTCTGTATTTAACAAAATACAGGTTATATTTGCATATGTGCTTAAATTTGCATCAAAGTCTAAATGCAGTGGTGAGTATCTTTTTGAGTTTTTTCCACATTATAGTGTAAAACCATGTTATCAAGTCTTGCATTTTGTGTTTGACTTTTCATCAAAATGATAAAGGGAAATTTTTTTTCAAAAATAATCAAGACATACCTCAATTGTCTCAAGAACCTTCTTTTATCATTCTCTTTCATACATCTACCCATCATTTTTTTCAACATTTCTTCTTTCTTTTACTGTCAGTTATAGCACTTCTCCAGGATCATTTTCATATATTTGATGAAATTCTATTTTTTACTCTCTTTGCAATTTTACCTTGCAATTGATTTATACTGTATATTTATTGCAAGTCCCACGATCAGAAAGAAACTGATTCACAAACAGGTTGATGTTAAAAGTTAAGGAAGAGAATCCAGACTTGAAAAAAAGACTTTTTAGGGTAACTAATTTAATAAGTTGTCATATAATCACATTTGCTTGTCATGATTCATTTTCCTTTGATGCACAGCAGGAACTTAAATAAAGAATCCTTGTATAATGAAGATACTTGTAGCTAGAGAGAATAAGAAAGTATTGGAGGAGTCAAGGGGAGGACAGGAGATTCTAGACAGATGGGGAAAATATTTAAAAAGTCACAGGCAATATGTGGGATTGTATGCCTGAAACCTATGTAAATCTTGCTAACAGATGTCACCCCAAAAAGTCTATCAATATATGAACTTAAAAAAAATGTGTTTGTTAAGAAAAGTATGTAAATACTCTTACATAATAGTTATATATATAGTAGCAGAAATGTATGTATGAGGTTCTAAAGACATAAGCAGAGGCCCGTATAACATACTAAAAAGAATGTATTTTATTACAAAGAGAATGAAAAACCATTAAAGTTTCCAATTGGATGTGATTTGATCAGATTGCATTTAAGACAGAAACTTCGTTGGCAGCAAGATGAATTGATCTAGAGAGGAAAAACGGAAGGAAAAGAGACAAGTTAGAAAGTTACAGCAATCATTAAGTAGGGGCAGGATATTATTCAGGTTGCTGTGACACAAGAAATTAACCATCACAGAAGGTCAGGACAAAAACAAAAGAATTAATCCACTTTGTAACAAAGAAGCAAAATAAGCAAGACTTATGCATTGACTATATGACAAAGGTCTTAGAAAAGGAAGAGTCAAAGGCAAATAAATTTCTGATGTGGGAGAGTAAAAGATAATAAAGACAGAGAGTGAAAAATGAAGACTGGAATAAAAGGAAAAGATTTTGGGCAGACATATGAAGAATCTAAAATACCTTTGTCAAATATAGATGAGAGTGTACAGCAAGGACATGGGCATATGGATCTGAAGCACACTAGTAGAAACTGTTGGGATTTGTGTTTGCTGGTCTTTGTCTGCTGGGTGTTATTGGGAATGAAGTAAAGGAAAGAAAATACTAAGAGTGATTTTAAAAGTGCTGGTTATATTGCATATATGTACAAAATAATAAAAATAAGTAAAAATAATACTTTAGCAAAAGATAATGACATTCTGTTTTTACATAGAACATACAGATGGGGATAATATGAAAAGTTGGTGATGATCCCAAAATTTTGCCAGCAAAGCATGCCAATCTAAGCTGTATCTAGAGATTAGTTAACATTCGAAATATAAGTAGTAGTTTAAGCAATGAGAATACATACATTTCTCAGGAGATTGTATAGGAAAGAGGGAAGGTAGGATTTTAGTCGGGAAACAACTAGAAGGAAAGACAGCTAGAGAATGGGGCTAGATAAGGTTTTGATAAGAGAGCTAGAGGACACTGAAAAAAGCAAGAATAGGACCTGTAAAAATATGTTGGAAAAGAACTAAAGAATTCAGTAAAGATGCTGTGATTAACAACATAAAACACATTGTAGAATTTTTCTGTAAGAAAAAAATGAGAAGGAAGCTAATGGAATGGCATATACTAAGATCAATAATGTGTTATGTGAGAGATGAGAAGAGCTCCGAGTGAAGTACGTGAAGAGGTGAGAATAGATAGTAAAATGGTACCACCTTTGATTGCATAGAAAGCTCCATATGTTAGAGTGCAGAGATTTGGGAAGGTTTGTTGCTTTCTTGGGAAAGGCCTAGACTTCTTTCTAGATTGGCTTAAACAGCGAAATAGCAACACATTCAATGTATGAGCATTGAAAAGATTTTAAATGGGATAGGTATGAACTGGACTAGGAAAACCAGTAGAGGACTTGAAAGAAGAGGGAGCCCTCTGAGAAAGATGTACATGCATGCATGTGTGTGTGAGTGTGTGTGTTTATACAATTAATTTATAGTAAAAAAAAATATCAAAATCGATGCAGTTCCTGCCCAATGAATTGAATTTTCTTGAAGAAAGTAGGTGATGGTTATACAGGGAAATGCTCATATCATCAGAAGATTGGAGGTGTACTAACATCACCGAAATACACGAAATGGCAAAAGGATTTAAGAATAGTACAAATTGCCCTACGTATGTTAGAAATAATTTATCTGAAGTCATCTAGGAGTACTAGAATCACTAACTATTATTACTATATAGGACTCAGAGCTGAAAAGACAAACTGTAAAATTGATAAAGCTCTAAAATATTTCAGAAATACCCCCATACGTATTTTTTCCTTAGACAAACATTTGATACATGCCAATTCTGTCTTATATGAATTGTAAATAAATGAATCCAGTAAAGGTTATCTCCAAAGACGGCTACCCTAAATGGTAAATCAATTCTTGGCTTCATTTTTCTTAGAGCCACTCTGCCTTCTGAGCAGGGGCAGGCACTGACACCAGCTGAGAGGACGTGTGAATAGAGGTAAATCTAAGATAATAGATCAAACTACATTTGCTATCCTCTCAGTGGGTACCTGTCTATGAGAAAGGCTGCATCAAATTTGCCATTTAAAAGCAGTGAAATTATAGAGTGCAGGAATCATCCTGAGGGTGAAAATTTCTGTTTTTTTTTTTCTTCAGAAAATGGAATAGAAACATAGAACAGTCCAGAAGCACGTTTCCAAAATAGTGCAGTCTTCTGAGGACTTGACCTTTATAGTGAATGTCATTTTCTGTACAGAAGAGTATAAATGACCAGCAAGCCCTCAGTACAAAAGGAAGGTACGAGAATACAGAATCAATGCTGATAAAAATGTTAAACATACGGCTATCTAACTCAGGTCCCCAACCTCAATCTCTCTCTCTCTCTCTCTCTCTCTCTCTCTCTCTCTCTCTCTCTCTCACACACACACACACACAGAGAGAGAGAGAGAGAGAGAGAGAGAGAGAGAGAGAGAGGGAGGGAGGGAGGGAGGGAGGAGGTATAGTTGGAAAGAATGGGCAATTTTTCAGATAGAGTAATCTCTCAACTATGTTGATCGTGGAAGTAGTTACATCTCCCCATCAGTCAACAGTCCTTTCAATTTTCCTTTCTATGACCATTGGAGTAGCTTTCCTAGAATATGTTTGGATAGTTTTATTTAGAATTACTGCCTGATATTTTTCAAGAGTGAATAATGATCTGACTCTAATGTGTTTGCACACTGCTGACAGACATGGCAATAATCATTGTAGCCATCGACACCACATGGTGAGAGTTAATACAAATTCACCACACACCTATATGTTCTCTTCTTCACTACAACATCCATGCCTGACATTCTCTTTTATTTATGACATTGCCTTAAATGCATGTTTTCTATCTATCATCTCTACAACAGAACTCTAACATTAATGTCAGCTGCTAAAAACAAGTATGGCTGTATGGGTTATTTCCAGTGAGCACCTGTTCTGATTGTTTGGTGCTTACACCATGCTGACAGGTAAATTGCCTATAGCATGATTGTATATTTAAACTTATTTAATAGCTCCTTTCCCCCCAACTTTTCTAGAATGTACTTTAAAAGTTTTATGATCAATAAATGTTCCCTGAATGTTATTCCTTGTTTTTATTAAGATAGTAATATCACCAATCATTCTAATTATTTTTACCACGTAACGGTATTATTTTTCTTTCATGTTATATATAACTTAGGGTATGGAAGGCACTGGTATCACTCTTGCTTCAAAATACTACTTTCAAAATATTGCTTTTCTCTGTGTTAAAAATGCTGGTTTTTCTGAGTACCATGTTCGGTGTTTATTGCTTTTGCATGACCTTCATATAAGGATTTTATATTTACGTCCTGTTAACACTCTATCATCCTAATAACAGCTTAATCATCTCCTGCATTACTTTCCTCTACTGCATTAGAACACTTTTCATTAATACATGTTATTTAAACATCTATGTGAATGGCCGATCCATCACAGTACTTCTCTTCCACTCCACTTCAATAATCCTTATCTAGTCTAAAGCCAGAATTTATCATCTAAAACTGAGGCATCTCTTAAATCACAAACTCACCCAAGCTACTTCTAATTGCAACCTCTTAATTTGCAGTATGCTTATTCAAGTACATTCTCTTCAATTGTTCTTTTATTTCATCAGGTTTTCCATCCTTTAAAATACCTACTTAGACCCTATCCATCAATAACTGTTGGTTTAGTTATTTTCTTAGGAGATCCCTTTATTGATCTTGGTAATCTAACACAATATTAATTACACTTTTATCATCTAACATTCTATTAAATCTATAAAAGCCAACCATCTGTCTTATCTGCATGCAAAAATGTGCTTCAAAGAAAACAAAAAATCACATAAATTGGAATAAAACTATAACTTAAATTGTACATTATCAGTCTCAATGAAGCCCAAATTTTTTTAGATATATTACTGTGGCGTTAGATCTAGGTAGCCTAGAGTAAACTTTTGGATGGCATCTGGCGTAAAAGCAATGTTTTGGTCAAAGCAATGTCAGAGGCTCTAGCAAAAGTCTAAACATTCACAAGTTGGGAGTCAAGAGACTCGATGTCCTCCTATGAGAGAAAATCCATAGATCTAAAAACACTGATGGTAACTTCATTGCAGTGGACAACTTCCTTTTCATATAGCCACTCATTTTATCTCTTTAAGTGACCACACATTTAGTAGGCATTTAGAATAATATCCCCAAAGATGTCCATTCCTAATCTCTGAAACCTGAGAACAGTTAGCTCACATAGCAAAATGAACTCTGTAGCTGGGATTAAGTTATGAATATTGACATGGGGTAATGGTTTTGGATTCTCTGAAGGGGTTAAATCCAACTACGTGGGTCATTGATATTGGAGAATAATTTTGGGGTGAGTCCAGAGTCAAAGAGAGACGTGACTATGGTCAGAGAGCAAGCTGCAATGCTACAATCTTTGAAGATAATAGGAAGTTATTAATGCATGGCTGGCCTCTAGAATCTGAAAAGACAAGAACATGAACCATACAAAAAGGTACCTAGGATTGCTAAAACCTTGATTTTAGCCCACTGAGACCCATCCCAAACTTCTACAGAATTGTAAGATAATAATTATGTTTTTTTTAAGTTACTAAATCTATGGTAGTTTGGTAAAGCAGCAATGAAAAGCTACAAAATATAAAATGAATTAAATCAAAAATACTAATTTTGGGTCTGATTAGCAATGTTATATTAGCTCAATCACTGCCATATATCTGATGATAGAAATTTTATCTATTAGGCAACCTTCATGTGATACTGATGAGATGCAGTATCTATATGACTTCTGCTTCAACTCACAACTTCAGACAGTCAAACCAGTAATGTGATCCTAAATGATAACACACTTTCATTGCTATAATTTTGAGAAATGCTTTGTTATCTAGTAGCAAATATTATCTATTTACACATTTTATGGTTATAATTAATCTAGTTATTTGAGAATTTTTATTCTTCCACATACATTTCAGAAAAAGTTTATCAAGTTTCAAAATACATACAAAATGGAATTTTATTAAGTGGAATTAGAAAATTAAATGGAAAAACCAAAACGTTTATAATATCATGTCATCCCATTCAATATCACAAGGTATCTTTTTGTTTATCCAGTTTTCCTAGTACTTTATTTAAAATGTTTTAGAGTTTTCCAAATGGAAGTGTTATAAAATTTTAGGTTTTATATTCTTATTGTTTTTATTGCTATAATAGAGTGTATTTGGCTATCAAAACTTCATCAGAGAATCAGAACCTATATGAGTGGTATAGTGTACGAGATTTATTGTAGGTCTGATCTTTAACAAAGTTGTGGGGCTGATTGAAAAGTCTCTGGATGGCTATTGCTTCGGCATATGGTCTGGGTTTGAAAAATCTACAGGGCACTCAAGGCAGCAGCTGTGAGGGAAGGACGGATGTGAAACAGGAAAGAGTAAGACAAACTGAAAGCCATGGAGACAAACTAAAAGCAGTAAGGATGAGGTTCATTGTTTAAGGATGAGGAAGAACCCACTTACTGGAAAGAAATTAGCATGAGACTTGGAAGGTTGAAGTAAAGCAGAGCCACTTTTTATGCTCAGAAATTAGGCTTCAGTACCTACTACGCATAGTGTGATAGCTCAAGCACACTGTCATGGCTAACAGTATTCTAGACTTAAAGAGGAATTTTTGAAAATAGTATTCCCACTTGGTTAGATTGATAGAATACAAAGACACTACAGTATCTAATTTTTAAAAATTATATTGTATTGACTGTTAAAATAATATTGATGTTTAAATTGATCTTGTATGTGTTTTCCTCCTGAATTCTCCTATTAATTTTAAAGACAGCAATGAAAATTGCTGAGTCTGCACCTGGTCTTAGAGATACTCTATAAATAATGATTGGTTCTCTTACTTTTTCATCCTAACACCCTTATTGATTTTGTTATTCTCTCCTGACAGTATTGGCCAGACCTTTGAGTATTGGCCAGGACCATGATACTTAGGATAATGCTAATCCTGCTAGTGGTAATCCCTGTCTCAGTCTTAAGCATGTGAAGATAGAGAACTATCCTAAATTATCTGGCAGACCTAAATGTCATCGAGTGTCTCCTTATAAAAGGGAGTCACAGGGAAATTCAAGATGTAAAGGTGATGGAATGTTAGAAGCAGAGATTGGAGTAATGAAATTTAAAGACGGAGAGAGATTCTATAGGCCAGAGAAAGCAGTGATGTAGGCGTTGAAAAAGGCAGGGGAGCAGGTTAATTCCCTCAAAGCCTCCAGAATGAAACCAACCCTGTTGACACCTTAATTTTAGTCCAGTGAAACTGGTTTTGGAATTCTGGCATCCAGAAATGTAAGACAAGAAATTTAAAGCTATTGCATTTGTAGTACTTTTTTAGAGCAGCAATGGAAACTGATACAGGGAATCACTGTAAGGAAGTAAAAAAAGGGGAGGGGGCAGGCACAGAATTATACAATATTGCAGGTGTGCTTTGTCAAGGAGTACAGACTAAAGCCAAGTTAACAAATCCAAATGGATCAAGAAAATAAAGTCTTACTTCCAATCGTTCAGATTGGTGGAAGCTAATGGAGACAGTATTTGCAATAGATTGAAAGGGGGAAGTCAAGACTAACCCTTGAGAGGGAAGCCACTGGTCTTTATTTGGAGGATAGTTTCCTCTTAAATCTAGTGTAAGGAATCTGAGATACATCTGAAGAGCAGCTATCACCCTTTGTAAAAGGCTAATTGGAGATAACTTCTGATTCCTTACTAATTTCAGATGATTGAATTAACATATATTTCAAATATATGAAATACATAATTAAATATTTGTAAAATAGATAATTAAAACAGAAATGAAATAGCTAAAGAATATAAATAATAAAATAACATTAACATTCAATATGCAGAATTAGCAAATGGAAAATGATCCATAAAAATGTAAAAAGCAATTACAAAACGTTGAAGTATAACAACATGAATTTTGAGATGAAAGAATTGGAAGGATGAAGATAAACCTTTAATCTCTAGCCTGTATCTCTGCTCTCTTAGTGAATATGCATAAATTACTCCTCAGGCAAAAGAAAAATCTTGCAATTAAGGAGAACTCTTTGCAGGAACTGTCCTGGCTATGCATTTGGGAGTTGAAACTCATACTTCTATTATGTCATATGAAGTCATGAAATATGAATGCTAGTAATGGTGTCCATGTGTATGTTTTTAATCTGAAAACTAATTGCTTTCTTCAGCTTCTCAAAGATAAATAACTAAATCCATTCTAATGTCTAGCAGAAACTTCCTATAATATTTTTATTAAACAGTTACTTAAGCTTATGGAATTTTAGTTACAATTTTAAACATCAGGTTAAATGTTTAAATTCATGGTAATAAGTATTCTATTAAAAATTAAATTTATATTATAAATATAATATAACATAGGTTATGTTCCTGATAACTTCTCAGGAACATACATATAATGTACACATCTAAAACCAATATTCACATTTGGAAAGAGAATTATTTGTGAAGTTAGAAAATCTCTGCTGCAGATATGGGGCACTTAAATGTTCTCAAGTCTGGGGAAATGACCATTTTAGCTATCTTACTGAATGAAATGTGAATCAATCACAGTTCAGCTGAAAAAGGAGCAATCTGAATTAATCTTCAAAATGCCCAGCAGACACTTGAAGGAAATTATTTCAAAGTACAAAAAAAAGAGGTAAAAGGTGGCCTTTTTGAGGTCTCAACTGAATGCTCAAGGTGCTTGGTGAGGTCTCCCCTTTCATTACACGGGACCCCAAGGACTTGTGGCATTGCATAACTTCTGGTCATTCAGCTCTCGTCTCTGCAAGAAGCAATCTTTCCTCAGCTATGTGTGAGCATGTGATTTTACCTGTTTTTCAAACTGCCCTTTAACATATCTGGTTCTTTGGCTTAAAATCTTCACATTTTGGGTTTCTGATTCTTGGAGCATGGGCACTTAAAAATACAGTGATATAAACATGTTATTTTACAGATGATATAATTGGAGCTCAGCAATACATTTAATAAAATTTTTTAAAAAAGTTTCAGTGACTTCCTTTAGGACACAGTCTAACACCTTAACCTAGAGTACAATTTCACATATGCTGATTTCTATTTTGGTACAAGAAGAGAAGGCACTATGGGTTTCAGAGAGAGAGAAAGCAGGAATCACATGACACTCTCTAAAGGAGTAAAGAAATTACTACAATTTATAGAACCAGGTTATCTGGAATTTTTAAATAAATACTATATTCTCTTAAAATCTCAATCATTGATACTTTACTTCCGATCATTTACTCCTAACAGGAAATCTAATAAAGTAAACATTAATAGATTGCATCTCAATAATCCTAAACATTCCAGTGTGGTTTACAGACAGTAAAATTTTCATAGAACTTTTAAATTAAAGTCAGAAGTGAAATCTATCACTCGGTTATGTATTTTAAATAAAATTACCAGACTAAAGTTTCAGAGTCTCTAATATAGCTAGTTATCTTAATCATTACATTTTAATTTCAAATACAGAGGTGATCCCTAACCAAAATTATCATTAATGTGTGTATAATTTAGGTCATCATCTCTGTATTTTAAGCTAAATCTCTCCAGAATTAGAAGAGTCTTAACCTTAAAGATATAATTACAACATTCCAAGTAATTTGGAGTTAATTCAAGTTAATTGAGATTAGCAGCTCAGGTTACTAAGGTTACTTAGGGGACAGACAATTTTAAGTGCCATGAGAATATGTTCAGAGCAATACTTTTCATACACACACACACACACACACACACACACACCAATTTTTCATGGTTGTAAGTTAACTGGGCCCACATATGTGGTCTTACTGCTAACAACTCTGTTTTCAAGTTACAGCAATACCTCAGCCTTGTGTTTGAGCTACGGAGATGAGCATATCTAAATCTCTTCCCACATGTGCACTAAATAAGTTAATAATCATTATAATCAGCACAAATTTTCTATTTTACAGTATTAGAATTTAAAATTTCCTATTTTGCTCTAATAGTTTGGTTCCATTCCATCAGATTTTACAAACTTACACAATTCCACTGTAAACTAGGATTTGATTGAGCACATTCTAAGTACATTTTCCATTTTGTCTACTCATTCTAATTTAGTCTTTGTATCTGAAATGAGGGTTGTTTTAAATGTATTGAGGTGATATTGCTTAGTAAAATTATATAGGTTTGAAGTGTAAAATTCTATAATACATCATCTGTATATTGCATTGTATATTCACTGCCCAAAGTCTATTATCCTTCCATTACCGTATGTTTAACCCCCTTTACTCTTTTCTACCACTTCCCTCTACCTACCCCTTGGTAACCATTAAACTGTTGTCTCTATGAGTTTCTATTTGTTTGTTTGTCCTGTTCCTTTGTTGCTTTCAGTTTTATCTCCAGATTTCAGTTTTATCTTCAGATTTCACTCCTGATTCTCTACTTTTTCTGTCTGACTTATTTCACTTCCTTATTTAGCATGATAATCTCAAGATCCATCCACATTGTTGCAATGGCACTATTTCATCTTTTCTTGTGGCTAAGTAATATGCCATTATACACACACACACACACACACACACACACACACACACACATACCACATCTTCTTTATTCAGTCATCTGTCCTTTATTCAGGACATTTTAGTTGTTTCCATGTCTCGGCCACAGCAAATAATGCTACAATGAATATAGGGGTAATATAGCTTTATGAATAAATGTTTTCAGATTTTCATTCAGTTAGATATCCAGAAAGGGAACCTTGGGTCATATGATAATTTTATTCTTAATTTTTTGAGAAACCATGACACTATTTTCCATAGTGGCTGTACCAATTTACATTTCCACCAGCAATGTATGAGGGTTCCTTTTTATCCACAGCCTCCCCAACACTTGACATTACTTGTCTTGTTGATATTAATAACAGCCATTCTAACAGGTGTGAGGTGGTATGTCATTGTGGTTTTGATTTGCATTTCTCTAATAGCTAGTGAAGCTGAACATTTTTTTATATATCTGTTGGTTATTTGTATGTCTTCTTGGGAGAAGTATCTCTTCAGGTGCTCTGCCTATTTTTTAATTGAATTGTTTATATTTTATCATTGAGTTGTACAAATTCCTTGTATATTTTAGCTATTAGCCCCTTATCAGACATGTTGTTTTCAAACAACTTCTCGCAGTTGGTTGATTGCCTCTTTGTTTTATTGATGGTTTCTTTTGCTGTGCAGAAGCTTTTTAGTTTAACAGAGTATCATGCATTTATTTTTCCTTTTACTTCCCTTGCCTTTGAGGTCAAACTCATAAAATGCTCTATAAACCCAAGGTCTATAATATTAGCACCTGTGCTTTTTTCTATGCAATTTATTGTTTCAGGTCTTATATTTAGGTCTTTAATCCATTTTAAATTAATTTTGGTATATGGTGATAACAGCCTAGTTTCATTCTTCTTTACTTTCCATTAAGATAGGCCTCAACTCCTACTGGTATTAAAATTACAATGGCTTCAAGGTTACTTCAAACAGCTGGAGCACTTACGGCACAGACCCTGTGGTTCCAAGGGGGTGGCCATGGTGCACTCCATTGTGTCTGGAAGTGGTGTTGCTACTGACGATGACCAGGTAACTGGGCCGGAGAGGGAGATTATGATGACCGAATGGAAGGGACTTGACCCGTACAATATGCTAGCCACAAATTCAGCTTCAGGTACCAAGGAAACCCCTAATTTAGCCTGCTCCATCACCAACAAGAGAATAATGGACTGCCTCTGTGGCAAGGACAACAGTAGTCTCATTGGGTTCTGGCAACACAAAGGTGAAACCCAGTGATGCCCCAGCTGTGGAACCCATTATAAGCTGGTGCTGCGCCAATTGGTCCCCTGAACATCTGCACTAACTCACACAAAATGTGCTGTAAAGTTACTTCTTTTTAATGGAGACTAGCCATCACTTTGGCTCCTGCTCCATTCTCCTCCCCCTCCCAAAAAATTGCATATGGACAATTTCTGGATACTTGCCAGGGATCTGTCTGGCTTAGAAATTACATATCTGTATAGTGATAATAAAATATTTTAGAAAGCCTCTTCTTAAATAAAAATTCAGTTTTTTATTTTGACAGGTCTTCTTATTGACTTAGTTTTCATTCTGTTTACATGAATTTATGGAGAAAAATGAATACAGTAATTGAATTTTGTCTACATAAATATATGTTCATATATTCCATTATTCAGTCTAAAATGATCAAGTTAACAGTTAAATGAACAAAACTATAGGTCTTAAAACATATGTTAAAATTATAACAAAGTATACTCTTTTCATAAATTTCCAAGACTAATTAATATGAGGACACCAAAAAATATGGTAGTTTTCAATGTCTAATAATCCTTCCTTTTTCTCCCTAGTTATAGACTGAGCAGTCAGATGAATAGAAATGTAAATACCTGCTTTGTAACGATAGGTGTAGGGGAAGCAAATTTTGCCTCTACTTTCTTTGGACTTTTGGCTGGGCCTGAGAATTAAATAGACAGGAGACAAATTAACAGGAGAAATGCATACAAATTTAAGTTTTATGTGACATGAGAGCACGCATAAGAAAATGATGAGCCAAGAAATGAAAAAATCTAAATGCCTTTGGAGTAGGTAGAACTAAGAAGGGCAACTGTGGCAAAGTAAGTAAACTATGTGGGGAGGATAAAGAAAAATAATAATTATTTTAACAAGGTCTGTTTTTACAAAATTTGCTCTCGGCTATGACTCCTTAAAAATACTGCTTTTCTTTTTTTGGTACAAGGACAGTATCTTTCACATGAGAGTTTTATCTCCTCTTTTCAGGAAGAAAAGAGATTAGAATGCTTTTATTACACCTACTATTTCTCAAATGCCTTTAGCTCAAAATAATCTTTTGAGCCAAAGTAGCATATTTGAGGGTGGCATATGGTGTCACCTTCATAGGCTAATTGAAGTAAGTGACTCTATATTTGAAGATCTAAATATCTACTTCAGTTCTGAAGCTTGGAACAGCCCTTCCTAGGAAAATATTGGTGTAGAAGACTGGATGATGTATTTATGTAGGTTTGCTTTCTCACAGTTGTGAGGAATAGAAAAAAAAAACAGAGGAGAAAATTATCTCCAATGTTTGTGACCATTTAATAGATTGGTTCCATGCAGAAAAACATGAAACAATATATGCCACAAACCAGGCATGTCTCCCAATGCGGAAGCCTGAGTATAGAGTGCAAAAGACAAGAGACAGATTCTAACAAAAATTCTTCCCATGGAAATCTGAGGCAGGAAATAGATGTACATCCAAACTGCAATGTATTGCAAGTCTTAGTAATTTGCTCAAAAGGGTTAAACATATTATCTGATAAATTTTAATAGAAAGGGTCTAATATCAACGGTGTCCAGTCTTTTGGCTTCCCTGGGCCACAATGGAAGAAGAATTATCTTGGGCCACATATAAAATACACTAACATTAATGAGCTAACCAAAAATGTCCATGCATAATTTTTTTAATGTTTTAAAAAAGTTTACAAATTTGTGTTGGGCTGCATTCAAAGCTGTCTTGGGCATCATGCAGCATGTGAGTTGGACAAGCTTGGTCTATATAATGCTAATTGTTTAATAAACATAGCTATGTTATTGCCATACATTCATAATAGATATGTCAGAATTCTCAAATTTTGTTTTGGAATCACATACTTTAAATAAATTCTACACATATTTTGTCTAAGTTTTTTCAATCTTCAAAAATTTGTATTTGTTTTCATGTTGTCATTTGAGATTTGCTCCTCTAAGATATGGCAAAACAAATTTAATTGCTTTTGTGTTTCTGTGGGATTTTTTTCCCTTTCACTTTTGACATTTATAAGCACAGAACATTTATGTTTCTTGCTCAGATCACCAGCTGCCTTAAGAAGTATTGACTTTAGCCACCTTTGAACTTTGTACCACGGCATTTAATACTTTTCACTAATGCATCTTTCCAGGCACAGCTCCTGCCTCTCTTCCCAGGCACAAACATCCCTCACGGTAAACAATAAATAATATTTGTGTTTTCTAGGATATGCCCTAATTTCTCAACTTTTTAAAGCATTAACTCTTGAGATATGGAAAAATAGTTAAGTTGTCTTTATTTCATTTCCATGACAAATACTGTTTACTTTGCAACATGAATTTTCTTTGTTTTCTGTTTGTTTCCTAGATAAACATCTGAGTTTGGTGTAGACTTTGTCTACCCACTTTTATTTAGTACCTATGCTTTGTTAAAGTCATAGTTCCCATTCAATAAATAATTAGTGGAAGGAGCGAAAGAAGAGAAGAAAAATAAAAAAGGGAGTGAGAGTGACATGGATATATGCCATCATGCATGTGTCAAAACCCCCAGAATGTACAACACAAAGAGAAGTATTGTAAACTATGGGCATTGTTTGTAATGCTATATTAATATTGCATATGGAACCAGTGTATCACACTAATGCAATACATTAAAAATAGGAGAAGTGGCAGGAGAGGAATTTTGGGGATTGATTGGGACTATAGGAACTCTGTATTTTCTGCTTAATTTTCTACAAACCTGAAGTTCTTGTAAATATAAAGTTTATCAATTAAAAAATAGGATAGAGGAAAAAAGGAAGGAAGAGAAGGGAAAGAAGAAAGTCAGGAAGAAAGGAAAGGAGAAAGGAAGGAAGGAAGGAAAAAGAAAGGAAAGAGATAAGTAGATAATCAATTTAAGGATTCTCAGACTCCAGAAGTTATAGGGAAAACACGTTGCACCTGTTAAAAGAGCTGGACTGTTTTACTTAGAGAAGTGGGCACATGGCATAAATTAGATTGATTTTGTTGGCTGAAAAAAGGTTATGATTACATTTAGGAGGTCTTAACTTTAATACAAATACTCAGAGACATCATAAGTCCATGCTGGGTATGTCACACTCTTTGTGTGGTAAATGCTGATATTGTGTCACAATAAACTTTTCCTTTTAGAAATTTTCAAGGAACTTCATTCTTGTTTTCCTTTTCTGAGGATTTATAATATATCGATGATAGATAGTTGTATTTATTTGTATATAAGATTATAAATTTCTTCAAATTAAATGTTTTTATCTTAGTCACCTTTGAGATACCCTTCAATGCCTTGTGTATATCTGGTGTGCAAAAAATGCAATATTAACAATTTAAAAATAATGATGAAATGGTTTATTAGGCAAGAAAACTGGGATTCATTTCAGTATTGAAAATGTTTTCTTTTGTTTCTACTTTGAGTGTTTTGCCTGACATAAATTTAAGATATTAGGTACACTGGCAAGTTGTCACCATTTGTATTCATTTCATTTCACTTTTCTCTTAACAGATACACGATTTATACCTATAGTTATTCATGGATATTATTATTATTTTAAAAGTTCTCATGTATACCTGAAAAAACTTCTCATATTTACCTTCTCTTATTCCTTTTTCCATTCAACATTTCTCCAGGCTGCTCTTACTATCTCTCCCAGGGTTCCAATGACCATTTTTAATTCTGAGTTTTTGTTCCCTTCATTTTTGTACGACTATTACCATCACTAAAATAAGCTATCTGTGTGCTGTCTAGGGATGAATCTTTCCCATAGGGTTCTCCTCTCTCCCTCTTCTGTTTTCCTTGGTCTGTGACAGAAGCTTTCCTCAGGGAATCAGTGGCATTGTCTTTGAACCAAAGTTAGACCCTAACCTGCTGAAATTCTAAATCATTGGTAAGTATTTTCACTCACTGGGACTAGAGAGCAACTTTGTTACTTCTTTTTCTATTCTTTTTTATGCAGTACCACGTGTCACAATGTTGTCAGACCAATAGCTTCACTGTCTCATTCTGTTTGACTTTCCTCTTTACTCTGACAGGTATATTTTATCCCACTATGGGACCTGACAATTAAGTTCCTGAACTAGCCAAATCTTAATGTAGGCCTCAAAACTTGATACAGTTTTGGCAGATAAAATAAGCACAGAAATCATACTTCTTGTTTTAACTCCCAGTATTTATCAGAAAAACAAATTATTTTTGTAGATAGAATATGTACAACACTGAACATGTTACATTCTTCCTTGTTATATTAAAGTAAAACATATAGAGTTGCCAA